>CM034532.1:10589029-10897238 GCA_020002185.1 Paraescarpia echinospica | reverse complement strand
ATCTCTCACAGTTGTTTGGCTGACCTGGGCACTCGTAGCATCACTGTATATGGCGTCCTTCTCTGTCATCTCTCACAGTTGTTTGGCTGACCTGGGCACTCGTAGCATCACTGTATATGGCGTCCTTCTCTGTCATCTCTCACAGTTGTTTGCCTGACCTGGGCACTCGTAGCATCATTGTATATGGCTTCCTTCTCTGTCATCTCTCATTTGTTTGGCTGACCTGGGCACTTGCAGCATCACTGTGTATGGCATCCTTCTCTGTCATCTATCACAGTTGTTTGGCTGACCTAGGCACTCGTAGCATCACTTTATATGGCGTCCTTCAATGTCATCTCTCACAGTTGTTTGGCTGATCTGGGCACTCGTAGCATCACTGTATGCGGCGTCCTTCACTGTCATCTCTCACAGTTGTTAGGCGGACCTGGGCACTCGTAGCATCACTGTATATGGTGTCCTTCTCTGTCATATCTCGGTTGTTTGGCTGACCTGGGCACTCGTAACATCACTGTATATGGCGTCCTTCTCTGTCATCTCTCACAGTTGTTTGCCTGACCTGGGCACTCGTAGCATCACTGTATATGGCTTCCTTCTCTGTCACCTCTCACAGTTGTTTGCCTGACCTGGGCACTCGTAGCATCACTGTATATGGCGTCCTTCTCTGTTATCTCTCAGTTGTTTGGCTGACCTGGGCACTCGTGGCATCACTGTATATGGCGTCCTTCTCTGTTATCTCTCAGTTGTTTGGCTGACCTGGGCACTCGTGGCATCACTGTATATGGCGTCCTTCTCTGTCATCTCTCGTTTGTTTGGCTGACCTGGGCACTCGTAACATCACTGTATATGGCGTCCTTCTCTGTCACCTCTCATTTGTTTGGCTGACCTGGGCACTTGTAGCATCACTGTATATGGCATTCTTGTCTGTCATCTCTCGGTTGTTTGGCTGACCTGGGCACTCGTAGCATCACTGTATATGGCTTCCTTCTCTGTCATCTCTCACGGTTGTTTGGCTGACCTGGGCACTCGTAACATCACTGTATATAGCGTCCTTCTCTATCATCTCTAACAGTTGTTTGGCTGACCTGGGCACTCGTAACATCACTGTATATGGCGTCCTTCTATCTCATCTCTCACAGTTGTTTGGCTGACCTGGGCACTCGTACCATCACTGTATATGGCGTCCTTCACTGTCATCTCTCACAGTTGTTTGTCTGACCTGGGAACTCGTAGCATCACTGAATATGGCGTCCTTCTCTGTCATCTCTTACAGTTGTTTGCCTGACCTGGGCACTCGTAGTATCACTGTATATGGCTTCCTTCTCTGTCATCTCTCACGGTTGTTTGGCTGACCTGGGCACACGTAATATCACTGTATATAGCGTCCTTCTCTGTCATCTCTCACAGTTGTATGGCTGACCTGGGCACTCGTAGCATCACTGTATATGGCGTCCTTCTCTATCATCTCTAACAGTTGTTTGGCTGACCTGGGCACTCGTAGCATCACAGTATATGGCGTCCTTCTCTATCATCTCTAACAGTTGTTTGGCTGACCTGGGGACTCGTAACATCACTGTATAATGCGTCCTTCTCTCTCATCTCTCACAGTTGTTTTGCTGACCTAGGCACTCGTACCATCACTGTATATGGCGTCCTTCTCTGTCATCTCTCACAGTTGTTTGGCTGACCTAGGCACTCGTAACATCACTGTATATGGCGTCCTTCACTGTCTTCTCTCACAGTTGTTTGGCTGACCTGGGCACTCGTAGCATCACTGTATATGGCGTCCTTCTCTGTCAACTCTCACAGTGGTTTGCCTGACCTGGGCACTCGTAGCATCATTGTATATGGCTTCCTTCTCTGTCATCTCTCATTTGTTTGGCTGACCTGGGCACTTGTAGCATCACTGTGTATGGCATCCTTCTCTCTCATCTCTCACAGTTGTTTGGCTGACCTAGGCACTCGTAGCATCACTGTATATGGCGTCCTTCACTGTCATCTCTCACAGTTGTTTGTCTGACCTGGGCACTCGTACCATCACTGTATATGGCGTCCTTCTCTGTCATCTATCACAGTTGTTTGGCTGACCTAGGCACTCGTAGCATCACTTTATATGGCGTCCTTCACTGTCATCTCTCACAGTTGTTTGGCTGATCTGGGCACTCGTAGCATCACTGTATATGGCGTCCTTCACTGTCATCTCTCACAGTTGTTAGGCGGACCTGGGCACTCGTAGCATCACTGTATACGGCGTCCTTCCCTGTCATCTCTCGGTTGTTTGGCTGACCTGGGCACTCGTAACATCACTGTATATGGCGTCCTTCTCTGTCATCTCTCACAGTTGTTTGCCTGACCTGGGCACTCGTAGCATCACTGTATATGGCTTCCTTCTCTGTCACCTCTCACAGTTGTTTGCCTGGCCTGGGCACTCGTAGCATCACTGTATATGGCATCCTTCTCTCTCATCTCTCACAGTTGTTTGGCTGATCTAGGCACTCGTAACATCACTGTATGTGGCGTTCTTCTCTGTCATCTCTCACAGTTGTTTGGCTGACCTGGGGACTCGTAGCATCACTGTATGTGGCGTCCTTCTCTGTCATCTCTCACAGTTTTTTGGCTAACCTAGGCACTCGTAGCATCACTGTATATGGCGTCCTTCACTGTCATATCTCACGGTTGTTTGGCTGACCTGGGCACTCGTAACATCACTGTATATGGCGTCCTTCTCTGTCATCTCTCACAGTTGTTTGGCTGACCTAGGCACTCGTAGCATCACTGTATATGGCGTTCTCCAGTGTCATCTCTCACAGTTGTTTGGCTGACCTGGGCACTCGTAGCATCACTGTATATGGCGTCCTTCTCTGTCATCTCTCACAGTTGTTTGGCTGACATAGGCACTCGTAACATCACTGTATATGGCGTCTTTCACTGTCATCTCTCACAGTTGTTTGGCTGACCTGGGCACTCGTAGCATCACTGTATAAGGCGTCCTTCTCTGTCATCTCTCACAGTTGTTTGGCTGATCTTGGGACTCGAAGCTTCAATGTATATGGCGTCCTTCTCTATCATCTCTCACAGTTGTTTTGCTGAACTAGGCACTCGTAGCATCACTTTATATGGAGTCCTTCACTGTCATCTCTCACAGTTGTTTGGCTGACCTGGGCACTCGTAGCATCACTGTATATGGCGTCCTTCTCTGTTATCTCTCAGTTGTTTGGCTGACCTGGGCACTCGTGGCATCACTGTATATGGCGTCCTTCTCTGTCATCTCTCATTTGTTTGGCTGACCTGGGCACTTGTAGCATCACTGTATATGGCATTCTTGTCTGTCATCTCTCGGTTGTTTGGCTGACCTGGGCACTCGTAAACACACAACTAGGAAACGAGCAATCTCTCACAATTGTTTGGCTGACCTGGGCACTCGTAGCATCACTGTATATGGCGTCCTTCTCTGTCATCTCTCACAGTTGTATGGCTGACCTAGGCATTCGTAGCATCACTGTATATGGCGTCCTTCTCTGTCATCTCTCAGTTGTTTGGCTGACCTGGGCACTCGTAGCATCAGTGTATATGGCGTCCTTCTTTGTCATCTCTCACAGTTGTTTGGCTGATCTAGGGACCCGTAGCATCACTGTATATGGCGTCCTTCTCTGTCATCTTTCACAGTTGTTTGGGTGATCTAGGGACTCGTAGCAACACTGTATATGGCGTCCTTCTCTGTCATCTCTCACAGTTGTTTGGCTGACCTAGGCACTCGTAGCATCACTGTATATGTCGTCCTTCTCTGTCATCTCTCACAGTTGTTTGGCTGATCTAGGAACTCGTAGCATCACTGTATATGGCGTCCTTCTCTGTCATCTCTCACAGTTGTTTGGCTGACCTGGGCACTCGTAGCATCACTGTATATGGCGTCCTTCTCTGTCATCTCTCACAGTTGTTTGGCTGACCTGGGCACTCGTAACATCACTGTATATGGCGTCCTTCTCTCTCATCTCTCACAGTTGTTTGGCTGACCTAGGCACTCGTACCATCACTGTATATGGCGTCCTTCTCTGTCATCTCTCACAGTTGTTTGTCTGACCTGGGCACTCTTAGCATCACTGTATATGGCGTCCTTCTCTGTCATCTCTCACAGTTGTTTGGCTGACCTAGGCACTCGTAACATCACTGTATATGGCGTCCTTCACTGTCATCTCTCACAGTTGTTTGGCTGACCTGGGCACTCGTAGCATCACTGTATATGGCGTCCTTCTCTGTCAACTCTCACAGTTGTTTGCCTGACCTGGGCACTCGTAGCATCATTGTATATGGCTTCCTTCTCTGTCATCTCCCACGGTTGTTTGGCTGACCTGGGCACTCGTAACATCACTGTATATAGCGTCCTTCTCTCTCAACTCTCACAGTTGTTTGGCTGACCTAGGCATTCGTAGCATCACTGTATATGGCGTCCTTCACTGTCATCTCTCACAGTTGTTTGTCTGACCTGGGCACTCGTAGCATCACTGTATATGGCGTCCTTCTCTGTCATCTCTCACAGTTGTTTGGCTGACCTAGGCACTCGTAACATCACTGTATATGGCGTCCTTCACTGTCATCTCTCACAGTTGTTTGGCTGAACTGGGCACTCTTAGCATCACTGTATGTGGCGTTCTTCTCTGTCATCCCCTAGATTCGCAGGGGGGATTCACAGAGAAGCCTGAAACTGGAGGCATAGATAAAGACAGCAGAAATAAATCGGCAAAGAACAGCCTGGAAAACTGTTTTGAATCAGGATATAAATGCATTTGTTTAAATGCAAGGAGCGTAGTAAACAAAAGAAGTGAACTAAACATTATGGTAGAAGATATTGACCCTCACATAATAGGTATAACCGAATCGTGGGCCACCACTGATATATCAGATGCCGAATTGGGACTAACAGGATATGTAATGTTTAGGAAAGATAGAATAGGAAGAAAGGGAGGTGGAGTTATTTTATATATTAAAGAATCTATCCAGGCTTATGAAATAAAATTAGAAAGAGAAGCAGATTGCGAAGAAGCTGTTTGGTGTAACATAGTTACAGGAAACTCAACGTTAACAGTTGGGTTAGTTTATCGAAGTCCAAACATAAGCATAGAAGAGAATGAAAAAATACAAAACGCTATAAGGGAAGTAAGCAAACGGAACTGTATTATTATGGGAGACTTTAACCATGGGCATATACAATGGAAATCTCTACAGAGTATGGGGAGTGAGGACCACAAGTTTTTAGTTTTAGTACAAGATAGTTTCCTTTCTCAACATGTGCTTGAACCAACCAGGGGAGAGAATGTGTTAGACTTAGTTTTGTCCTCACAGAAAGAATTAGTTGACAATGTCAAGATATGTGAGCCACTGGGGAGTAGTGATCACAACCAGATACATTTTACCATCAAAGTAAAATCAGAAAGGAATAGTAAAAAGCAGTATAGGAGAAATTTCCACAAAGGAAGGTATAAGGACATGAGGAAATATTTAGCAAAGATAGACTGGAATAACACACTGAAGAATAGACAGCAACCGAATGCTGGAATATCTTAAATAGTGAAATTAAGTGCATAGTCGATAAATTTGTACCTTTCAAAAAACAAGGGAAACGGTCTAAAAAGAAACACTTATCGAAAGAAGCCATTAGAAAAATTAAGTATAAACAAATGATTTGGAAGTCATATAGATGTACTGGAAATGATGAAGACTACAACATTTATAAAGAAGCACTCAATCAAGCTACAGCTGAAATTAGAAATTCAAAGAGAAGCTATGAAAAAAATTAGCTAGTAATATAAAACATGACAGTAAGAGTTTTTATGCGTATATTCGAAGCAAACAGAAAGTTCAGGATAAGGTCGGTCCTCTAGAAGATAGTGCTGGAAATACAGTATCAGAGGGATTCTTAATGGCAGAAGACCTGAATGAGTGGCCCTTTGGTTCAGTGTTTGCAGGAGATCGGTGGTTCACTGCGGTACCAGAGGCTACAAGTTCAAGGGGGCAGATTCGAGACTATTTAGGACAGTTAGTTTGTAACCTCGGAAATGGTAGCTAAGAAATGGGGCTATGAAGGGATAATACAAATCACCTGGAGTGGACAGGATTCCGCCAAACTACTATTGGAAATTGTAGGAACAAATTAGCGTACCTCTTGCAACAGTTTTCAACTTGTCATTAGAAGAGGGAGAGGTTCCTTTAGAATGGAAAGAAGCAAACATTATACCGTTATTCAAAAAAGGTTCGAGAAACAAGTCAGGGAACTATAGACCAGTGAGTTTAACATCAGTGATTTGTAAATTATTAGAAAGACTAATTAAAGATCACATGGTGGATTTTCTTGTTAAACACAACTTGATTAGCCCATCTCAACATGGTTTTTTTAAAGCGAGGTCATGCTTAACAAATATGTTATGTTTTGGAGACATCACTAGGTGGGTAGATGAGGGATGCCAGTAGATATCATCTGTAGATTTTCAAAAGCTTTCGACGAAGTACCCATCAAAGATTACTCCTTAAGCTAAAGGCCCATGGCATAGGAAATGGTATAATAAGCTGGATAGAAAAATGGCTGAATGACAGAAGACAACGTGTAGTAGTTGATGGGGAGGCTTCAAACTGGAAATCGGTATTGAGTGGGGTACCACAGGGATCAGTACTAGGACCTATATTACTCTTAATATATATCAACGATTTGGACGATGATATAACAAGCAAGGTGTTAAAATTTGCGGATGATACAAAAGTGTTTAGAAGGATTAAAAGTGATGGAGACAGACAACATTTACAAGATGATCTTGATAGGTTGATCAAATGGTCTGAAAAGTGGCAAATGCTGTTGAATTTTGGGAAATGTAAATGCCTCCACACAGGTCATGGGAATGAAGAGGTAAAATATAAAATGGGGGGTACTGTTCTAAGTACTACTGTAAAAGAAAAGGACTTGGGGTTAACCATTAGTGCTGATATGAAGGTTTCAGAGCAGTGCGGAATTGCAGCGTCAAAGGGAAATCAAATCCTTGGATTAATTAGGCGAAATATAGCGTATAAGAAAAAAGAATTAATAGTACCGCTGTACAAAACAATAGTGAGGCCTCATTTAGAATATTGTATACAAGCATGGAGGCCATATCGCAAGAAGGACATAGATATGCTAGAAAGAGTACAGAGGAGAGCGACTAAAATGATACCAAATCTGAGGGATCTTAGTTACGAAATACGCCTAAAAGAATGTGGTTTAACAACATTAGAGACCAGGAGATTGAGAGCAGATCACATAGAAGTGTTTAAAATATTGAATGGTTATGAAAATATTGATAGAAACATTTTTTTCTCAGTTAAGAAAGATAGAAGGACCAGAGGACATAAAGCTACATTAGTAAAGGAGCAGTGTAGATTAGATATAAGAAAGTTCTCATTCTCACAAAGGACTGTAAATGAATGGAACAGATTATCTCTTGATTGTGTTGGTGCTAGTAGCGTGAATATGTTTAAAAATAAAATCGACACACACCTAAAAAAGGCGGGATACATGTAGATAAAAAGTATTGGACTCTCGATAAGCCAAAAGGCTTCCTTGTCCACCTGCCATCCAGATTAATTTTCTGGATGGCAATCTTGTCAAATCTTGTTAAATCTATGATGTACGGGCTGAAGTGTTTGACTGCTGCAGCAATGACTAACGCTTCGATTTCGCAGGGTAGCCATGTAACTTGGTGTTTCTTTAGTTTGGCGCTGAAAAACCCGGCAAGACGGGTCTGTCCATTTCGCGAAACGTATAGTGTGGATCCGATGCCGCGTTTGGTAACCGAACCGTCGGTAACGATCCATAGTTGGTCACTGGGCCGCAGTAATGTGATCGATCTGTTGGTGGAGAGTGTGTTTTGGGCTACACGGAACGCCTCGCGGATGTCACCAGTCCATGTCAATGTCTCCTGTGATTTCATGCCCGCAATGTACGACTCGAGGGGTGCAAGTATTTTGGAACACTGAAAGATGACGCGTCCCAACACTTTATATGCTCCAACGAAGGAACGAAGTCCCAGAACGGTTTGTGGCGGTGTGCACGATGCCAGAGTAGCGATGCGGTGAGGACTGGCATGTAGTGTACCTTCTGACCACACCCAGCCTAGGATGGTCGTTGATTTGGGGCAAACCCTGGTTTTCTTTGCTGAAAGTCGTAAGTCGCATCGAGCAAGGGCATCAAGGACACGACTCCAGTTGTCTAGTAGTTCTTGTGGCGAGTTGCCCCTGCAGTACAAATCGTCAGCCAACTTGGCGACGACGCCCTCTTGTAACAGATCACCAAAGACTCGGCACATGAGTTCTTCCAATGCCGTCTCAGAGCCGGGCATGCCCATGGCACATCGTGTGTACACGAGAACTCCACGAAAGGGTGTCGCAACTCCGCAGTATTTGAGTGAGTCCTTCGATAGAGGGATCTGATAGAATGCATTCGTCAAGTCTGATACAGCGATGTACTTCCAGCAAGCTATGGATCTTAGTGTCGAATCCACGTCTGGCATGAGAGAAGGCTGCAGCTTGCTGTAACGTCCTACTTCCGTGAAGGCAGTGACGAGTCGTGATCCTCCATTAGCTTTGCGTACGAGAAATGATGGGTTAAGGTATTCGACCACCACCCCGATATCTTCTGGACGACGGAATACACCGGCCGCCTCCAAATCATCAAACTTTTCCTGAAGTTCGACGAGTTTGTCGCGAGCGTATTGCGGACATCTCCCCTTTCGCTGCGGGGGTTGGACTGGTCCCATGTTTACAGTTCCTGTGAATGGGCCCGCATGCCCGTTGTATCCTACGATTTTCGAGTTGAACACGGTGTCAAATTGTTGATGCAGATTGCAGAACTGGTTGCGCAAGTCGTCAGACAAGAGGTTGCCACTGTCTAGTTCGATAGTGTCTGGAAATTGCACGTCTGCTGCGTGTGTGCTTGTGTTTTTGATTACGATGTCTTCCACGTAGTTGGTGTCACATGCTGTGGTACCACGCACTTGGCAAAAGTGCTCGTTGCGTCCTATTTTCAAGGGATGTGAACACGTGTTTAGTAAACGGATTTTGTCCCCGACTGCCTCGACAATGGCAGGTTGGGGCCAATCTTGGTAGTGCAATGTGGACTAATGATCGTTACGAGGTTCGATCGCCACTACAAGATCGTCGAGTGCTGATGGAATAGACAGTTCTATGTAGTCGCCTGGCCAAACAGTAGTGGACGCGGGTGGCGCACTCAACACGTAGGCCTGCGCTCTGCGAATCGTGTGATATTGGGAACGGTTGACGTTCTCCATCCCGTAGTGTATCACAGTTTCGTCAATGCTGATCTGATTTTTGGCGGGACGAACGGATATGTCATTAGTTGTCATGAATGGTGTTCCCGCAAGTACATCGACATCCAAGTCTTTAACGACAAAGGCATCGAGGTGTAGGTCAAGATTATTCCGCGATAACACGAGCCTTGTTTCTCCAACTACATTGAGTGGGGTTACACCATCAGCTTGTCTTGCGAGCTGGGAGCTTTTGGTGATTTTTGCACCAATTGACCTGGCCACCGTCTCTCTAATCATGTTGGTTTCGGCCCCAGTGTCGAGGGTAAGACGTATTGGGTGGTGACGATGGAACGCCTTGAAGAATGGAGACTGTTTCGTATTTACGCGACAAGTCGCCGACACTTTTTGTACGTCATTGACGTAGCCGTCATTCACCGGTGGTTCCTCGTCTCCGCTGTCTTCGCAGTTTAGTCCTGTCACGTTGCGTGCCTTAGTCATGAACAGTCTGTCTTGCTCGGGCAAGTACTTGCAAGCGCTTAGATAGTGGTCTACTATCGGTCTACCAGCCTGCTTACAGAGTGGGCATTGTTTTGCTCGTTGGGTTTGTTGGTAGCTTTGTGGGCGAGCGGGCCCAGAGCGTGTGCGTGGTTGGTAGTAGGTTGACTGTCTCAGGATTTTTGTCTCTGACATAGAATGGATCTCGTCCAGTAGGGACCCCAGGGCCTGAGAGATCTCTGGTTTAAGACTGGCTAGCGTGCGGCTCCGCAATTCGGTTCCGTAGCGCTGTTTTACGAGTCTAGGTAGCTCCTGATGGATAAGTCTAAGCCAGCTCAATACAACCATGTTCTCTAGCGACGGTGATAAGTCCTCATCAACGGTCGGGAACTCGTCGTGGTGTGATATACCGCCACCCACTGTCAGCAGACTATCATCAACGAACGCCAGGAGGCGTTGGAATAGGTCCTCGTGGTTTTCGTCTGATTCAAGTTTTATGTCGGCGAAATCTATGAAGTGAGCGCCGCTTGTCTGAAACCCGAAGTGAAGTCTGATTGCCTGCCATATGGAGTTGACGGATGTCGAGTTTTTGACGATGGTATTTCGCGATATGATCGGACAGAAGTTGGCAATCTGCCCAAGCATTAATTCTAAGTGCGCGACTTTTTGTTGTGCCGTTCGCCTAACCAAGCCTGGTGTGTCTTCGGTATCGTCAAGTAAGCCTCTGAGTGGAGAAGTGTTAGTTTTCTTTCCCCATGTTACCTGGTCGAGTAGGAATGGTGCGAAATTCGCGTCCAATGATAGAGTATATTGGAGGTTTTGGCGCCAGCTCTCATATGACGTCAGTGTTTCGTGTTTTGAAAGAGACCACTGTTTTGGAGCTCTCTGTGACTGAGCCATTGTCGCGTTTGACGTGTAGCTCAATCATGTATGCAAATGCCGGCAATGTTCAATGTTAATTACTGCGTACAGAAAGTAAGCATTCGTCGTGCCGTTTGTTTGGCTATACGAGTATCTATCCACTTCAGTAGTGAAAACGCTGCCACCACGCCAGTATAGAAGGGAAAGACTCGATAACGACGAGAACATTTATTGAACAGACTTATCTCAAAACGGAAGTCGAGGCAAGAGAGCGTACAACAGGAACAAGGTATGGAATTAACCAACGCAATAATACAGGAAGCGGAAATGTGCTACTTATCCAATATGGCGTAGACAACGTTTCTGGTGCGGTCAGTCTCCAAAACCGTCTCGAAATATGCGTTGACGACGACGTTTATCGTCTGGTCGAGTGCTTGATTAAAATGCATCTCGACTCATAAGTTGCCTTTATGTATCAAACTGAAATGGGGACCGTCGCAAGATTCTGGTGTGATGTCAAACGCAAACAGGATGCATCGTTTGCTAAACTCATCCCTACTGATGTGGTTTCCTTCGTCTTGAAACATCTTTCCCGTTCCAGCCAATAGGTTACTGTAACTTCTCACGTAGGCATCAACTCCGAAATTAGGCTGGAGTGGTTTCGTCGGGACTTGTTGCCCGTCGACGTACAATGCAGGACAGTTCAAGTTGTTGTGCTTTACGTGGAACGGATTCTTGGCGAATGCTCCATTGTAAACGTCGTTGTCTACACACACAGCACTACTCTCTTGGGTAAGACACACAAATAAACGTTTTCGTAAGTGTGCGACATGGCACCTCGCGGTATGTAAACACCTTGCAATGGACTCTTTGCAACGGATACTTGGCCGTTCCCTTTTGTAGCGCTTTCATGTGACCCATCTGGTACGGCAGAATTCAGTTTGACTTTTCGAGCAAACAAAGCTGCTTCGACTGTGCGTCTTCTAGTCAACAGTGTCACTTGTCTGCATCGTCGGTGGCATCCATGTGTTCAGCCGTGTCTTAGTACCACAAGGCAATAGTCAGTTGACTCTTTTTGTTTCTGCTCCATGACTCGGTAACGTTTCTATGTACGCACGATAAGCATAGGAATTCGTGGAAGGTGTTACAAGGGTACTGTTCAAAGACACATCGACTTGACTATACAGAGAATGCATCCAGTTGTTTACTGGCCCAATAGGTGCACATTCATCTTCCCCGGTTCCTTTTATTACTCGTGCTCGCACTAATATGTAAGTATTGGCCACGTCGATAAACTAATCAGGTCCAATTCGCTTTTGACTCCCTCACACGACAACTGGTGGATAAAAGCCATTTATAGCCAAATATGTCGTTTCGATGCGTCTTCTGTCGTCTGCGTTTCTTGGCGACACTGGTTAGGGTTCTCATCGGCTTGCGTTTTATAGTGCGGTGTGCTTCGCGTATGCCCGGAGGCCCACTGCTTCCTAACACACTACTGTTCAAATCCTTTCCGGTCTCTGCGAGTCGAATGAGGACGCCGAACAAACTACCTAGACCGTGACCTCGTTGCACTATTGCCCCAACAAACACGGGTAATCCGTCACCGACTTGTCTGACGTACAGGACTATAGCGCTCGAATGGTACGAGACGCCCGTGTCGTCTCTTGAATCGATTTCTATAGTCGTAAATTCTTTGTGCAAGACGGGAACCTGTTGTACATTGTCGAAATTTGTTACACCATCTCTTCTTGTTTGCCTTCTGTGGATACAATCCTCAAAAGAGGGACGACACTGTCTCCGAAGACCCGTGATTCCACCCCTGCGCCATGTCGACTACGAATTCGGCCTCCGTACTACTGGCAAGGATAGGCTTATGAAAACCAAGTATGTGCTGCATGTCCATAGAAAAAAAAACAGTATCCGGATCCAATGTCGAAGTGTGGGTGAACAATTATGGACCCCACATTTGCGCTGACACCGATTCAAAAAGTGAAATGATGTTATTCAATGAGCAACACAAATGTGATTCTTTAAATTTAGCCGGCTTCTCTTATCCTTTGAAAACAGTAAAACGGTATATATCGGTTCAATGGAGGGGGGGGGGGTAAAATACATGGACACACCTAAAACGTGTCGACTCCAATAAGAAAACGAAAAACAGCGAAAATGTGTTACATATGTTCGGGCTGTCACTTACCCCATGGGATGGGGAGGAGACGAAATTATGGAACCACCAACAACATTTGCTTACTCTGATCTAACATTGAAATCGTGTTGTTCAAGGAAGCAGCACGAACACTGTAGTGCTTGTATCCAGTATGTCCCTTATAATCGCGCGAAAGATGTAGACAACGGCACATATCGGTACAATGAGGGGTAGAAAATGATGGCTACACCCAAACAATTTGCTAACTCCAATCAAAAAGTGAAATGTTATTGTTTAACGAAGCAACACAAAATAGTTGGCACTTTTATCCGATCTGTACCACAACCCCATGAAAAATATAGTAAAACGGTATAGATCTATTTAAAAGGGGGGTGAAAACTGATGCTGACTCCGATCAAAAAGTGGAATCTTATTGTTCAAGGAAGCACCCGTAAAAATTGGTGCTTAAATATCGCACCTGAACGTAAAATGCAGTTTCTGATAGCATTTATTTGTTTATTTTTAGTTCTAACCCTGACCCCCTGCTGCCAGCCGCGAACTCCAGTCGAAACGAGTTCACAAGCCACTGCTGGCAACGCTACGTATCGACACATGGGCATACTGTCTACCGCTGACATTTCTCAACGCAAAAATAAAATTCGTTTCCTGGCGGCCTGGTAAACATATCTAACTGTATAATATTTTTCGTCAACAATTAGCATACTAATAAATATATAAAGAGCTAAAAGCGTGTCGTATGCAGTTAACATTTCATTTAAAGTTACAATTTTTTTTTATCGCCAACGAAATGTTGATCAGGCAACGTCATTGTATGTCTAATTCTAGCCTACACGAATTGATGGTTTTAAATGTGGTTCTTTTATCCGGTTTGTGACAAATCACATGACAAACTTAAGTAAAACGGCATGTATGATTTCAGTGGGGTGAACGATCGGATAAAAGCATAAACTTTGTTGTTGTTTCGTTGAAGAAGACGATTTCACTTTTTGATTGGGACCAGCATTTTTTGGGT
This sequence comes from Paraescarpia echinospica, assembly GCA_020002185.1. Lineage (NCBI taxonomy): Eukaryota > Metazoa > Annelida > Polychaeta > Sabellida > Siboglinidae > Paraescarpia > Paraescarpia echinospica. Next base: position 10,883,419 of record CM034532.1, on the reverse strand, counting down.
GGGTCCATTATTTGTTTACCCCCCAATTGAACCGATATACATGTACCGTTTCACAGTTTCCATTGAAGTTACTGAATCCCATTCAATAAATTCTGCCGTTTACAATATCACTGAATTTGTTAATCGATTTTAGCTCAACCTAAACTACGTTAATTCCACTAAAACAGCTATTGGAAATGCATGCCACTTCTAACATGGCAATGGCAGCTGGGCAGGAGGAAATTTGAGAAGACTGCACAATGACCCTGCCGTAGAAACATGGGTGAAAGACAAGTAACACCGTTGACATGCAACATCTCTAATGTAAATACATCTATGGCTTTTCCATGCGCACTTTTCTTGCGAAGCTGCAGTCCATGTTTGGTGATTTTCCATTCTGCTTGAGTTGCGATACGATGGAATTAGCTGTGCTTGGGCACCTAGTGTGTATAGGTGTTCTGCCACTTTTATACTTTATATTCCATATGAACTTTAAGAAAACCTTACATTATTAATCAGTATTGTTAATTACTGCCTCACACTCACCCATGAAGCAACCTCTCATTTAAACTGGCGCCATCTGGTGAATTGTTTACCACACAATTCTCTCAGGCACGAGAAAGAACCAGATATGTCACGCATATCAAAAACACGTAAGTAAATAACTCTAAGTAACTACTATTGTGTTTTCTGGAATACGTCGCCAATTGGTATATGAGAGGTTTACATTTTTGTGGTGAAACTCGCTTTGCAATAGAATAAAAACCAACAATATAAGGCATTTAATAAAAGAAAAACAGCAACCAGCGCGTCTACTGTGGCGTTTATTGTGAGGTGCAAAAGTTACACACTATATAGACAGGACATGATATATATATATACACATCTGTATAATGCTATACAATATTTGAAATGATGATTAAAATATGTGAATAATCACATGAAATAAATAAACTAGACTGTCCCTGTTGAGAGGAATTGCACTGCAGGTTTTCTTTACATTTAAGTTAAACTTGATGAGCATATTGCTGTAATAAAATGCTCCACCTAATTACCAGTGAGGGGTGATAGTGAGGGGGTGGGGTGGTGGACCAATATGTGTGGCCAGACCCCCGATACACCTCTCACATGTAAAACATAGCAGCAGTAAGGCGCGGTCGCATAAGTTCGCAGTCTAAAAAGTGTACAGCTTAACAACGCCATTGCGCATGCGTCGGTGTACTTGTACTGCGGAGAAATTAAATTGCTACAATGGCACCAACTATTGAGTGGAACATATATTAATGTACATTAGTGCTACTGTGGATACCAGAACTGGGCCGAGTGGTGGATAATGGCAACCATGTCACATTGGCTGAATAGGGCAACTATTGGCTTTGTTTTGGAAGCCATTTTGGATCATCCCAAACCGTAAATGGGTGTTGTGGGAGTTTGCGGAATTATGAGACCACTCCTAACTGATTTAAATCTGGTGTGATTACTAAATAATAAAGGTGTGTGTTAAAGCTGCCCCCGCACTCCAATTTTCACTCGTCTCATTTAAAAGATTTTGCAAAAATTGAACCTCTCAACATCATACCAGCTCGTCTGTACAAATGTGTAATTAGTTTTTATGAAATTGTCAGAAAAAAGTTCAATTAATTTCAGGCTGACCAAACCAAAATTCATCAAACAAACGCGTGAATGGCAAGGTGTAGCCTACCTGTACATAAGCTGGCTGTGATATAATGTTTTTGTTAAACTAGCTGCACATATTCACATACTAGTTATGTGAGCATCAACAAATTGGATTCATGATGTGCATACTGAAGTGCGGATGCAGTTTAAAACAATGCAAGACTAGTCCAAAGTGAATACAAGATATCAGATGTTGTGAATAACAAAAGTAAATGTACCAGTATTTAATCAATCATTTATGATCTAAGACTAACAATAACTGTTTAATATACAATCAATAATATACATGTTGTGAATTTAGAATAAATACCTTACATATATAAATTATAATACTATATAGATACATATGTAAACTGTGAATAAGGCCAGGCAAATCTAATAATTGGTTCTTGTGAAGATATCATTTTAATAGTTTTCAACAATGTGCAGTATTTTACATGTATACAGTTTTTGACTATAATTCTAGCAGTAGACACCTTAGTACTTGTGAATTTGCATATTTGTTTCCCATTTTTGCTGTATGCCGAATAAAAAATACTTTATATAACATTTCAGTGATAGAATTTTGATAACATTTTACATGGGCATCAGAAATAAACATCCTATCTGCCAAAATGTGTTATTAATTTTGTATGGCCTTTAGTCAAGTTTTTCACATTACACACATACGAGATATACACAACAAGTTATCACTCCTACTTAACCCAGGATGTGACACCTAGGCTACCTATCACATGATCTAACACATGACCTATAACATGACAGATACTTTACACATGTCCAATAGCTGGAATTATACCACCAACACCGCATCATCTCAACAAAATGTCAATCTGTACAAACCATTCTAATCATTTCTGCATATATACCCTCCGTAAGACAGATTTCATGTCAATCAATCGGTTAACCTTATTGTCTGTACGCAGCTAACAACTTTAACAAGAATAACATTGTTCTAAATCTCAAATAGCTTGCTAAGGCTGAAAGAGTGAATTTGTGAGCACATTGAACCAACATTTACCATTCAAGAGTATATATGTATATAACCTTTTACGAAGGCAAATGTCTAAGGTATTTGAGTAATATTACATAATCTTTGATTGCAGCAAGCAGCTGATTACGAATAAAGCTAGTCTAGTTTATGATACAATGTTCTCAAAGAGACCCTTTCTAGCAGCAAAAATGTATATGCAGGTTACCTACTATCATAAATATAACTTTGACAGAATACTTTAGTGACTGCTTTGAAGTTCATGCAATCGGTGTTTCATGTAATGTGTGACTTTGTACAATTTTAGAATAATCACGCCTAATGCCTACACCACAATTCCCCAAGTTCACACTAAACCAGATGGGTGGTTGGGTGAATAAATATACATATATGACCCAATGAATATAAATGCAAGCTAAATACTTCCATACTGCATTGTCAAATTCCTGCCCCCCTCCAACCCCCCGTCCCCCCTATCCCAGAGGCTTCAGTCTGGTTCCTGAGTTACGACTCACCAACAAGAAGCTGTTGTCTAAATCCTATGCTTACAACTATCACTGATAAATATGAAGTGCACTAACAATACCACGTGGCCCACCAACAACTCTGTGCACTTTATGACCTCCATCTCCAAAAAACAAACTTCGATGTAGGTGCAACAGGCAAAATTATCAAAGATTTTTTTGGGGTGTGCGCCCCCAAACTTTTTACTCAGAACTATGAAGAAATAGATTCATAATCTAATGTTCAACTATTACAAATCGCAGTATACTTTTTTACAACAAAACTGTTCACCTCCATCACAACCACTCTCCCGCTCTCTCTCTCCTCTCTCTCTCTCGCTCTGTCTCTCCTCTCTCTCGCTCTCTCTTGCTCTCACTCACTCGCTCTCTCTCTCCTCTCTCTCTCCTCCCTCTCCCCCCTCTCTCTCTCTCTCCTCTCTCTACCCCTCTCTCTCTCTCCCTCCCTCTCCTAGTTTACCTATGATACACAGGATTTACAACAACAGCGGTTGGATTTAGGTAGATATATTACAGGGAGTCACATTTCATGCCAGCAATATCCAACGATATCCTCCGATGTGAAATGGGACATTCTCATGCCCCGATAACCCTCTTGACGATGTAGCCTGGAGTGGAGTACAGAAAGAGGGCGAACAATGCGGTAAGTAGCAAGAACACGATCACTTTGATGATAAGCCATTTGTAGTTGTGCCAGAGAATGTAGCGGATTGACTTGAGTGGGTTAAGAAACCACATAAAGGACGCGTCCGGCCGACTGAAACACAAGAGGTTGCGGTGGTGCAGTGATTGGCCGGTAGCTGGCATCACATGTCATCACAAATCAGAGGCGAAACGACAAACTGTGAAGTTGGTTACAAGTGCAATCACCAGTAAGCTACTGTATACCTGGACATGCCTGACGCCATTTTCAGTTTTTTCTTACCTATTTAGAACTTTTGTCTGGGTTAACATCGGCAGTTATACAACTGAAATGTACATATTCAGAAATATTTTTACTTTCCTGTCATTATTTTTGTCATCAATTTGTAGCACTAATTTGCCATAAATCACTGCTGCCTAATTGTAAGTTTTAATAGGCAAGATAAAGATTTTATTATTATTATTATACACTGGCACAATTTGCTATAAATGATGCATGAAAAACTGTCCAAGTATACAGTGCTGAGTGCCACATGTGGCGCAACCTGGTTGTGAAGAGGACAACTACAAATCTGAATAAATAATGCAGAACTGTACAGCAGTGCAATAATTATCTTGTACATTGTCAAAATACTGATAATATAGTTCAGTTATGAACTAGTTCAGTTGTGTAAATACTAAGGCCATGTATAATTAATACAATGTTTCCTACCAATAAAAAATTTATGTAGTACCTTCTTTTAAATTACAGACAATCTTTAATGTTTTCTCAGGAAACAAACTTAAAAAATATATTGGCACAAAATATAGAAATAACCATTTTGGTCTTAGTCTTGAAATATGAAAAATGCTCTGTAGACATTGAACAATACTTGTTAAATGCTAATATTTCTGTATCGAAGTCAGCCCTTGAAATGTCATAAGTGATGGTGAATTTTTACAACATTTTGAGAGAAACATCATAAAAGTTCTTAACAGAATGAAGACAATTGTGAAAATTAACAAACATTATTAGAGCAAGATGGATTTCTAGAGGAAAATGAACAGGAAATATTGTATTAACTACACATGGCCTAGTAATAAATGCAATACTGGTATGTTATTGGGCAAATATCAACACATTTGCAACAAATGTCATCAGTTAGTGCACAAAGTAATGAAAAACAGAAACCGTTACTTCGCCTTGTTTAACTGCTAATCATGGATATGTAACATTTATGTGACCTGCAAACACTGAATTACATCAAACTGATGAAAAGCAACATTTGATCTTTCACCAATTCAAATCTCCTGTGCTCAATCAGTATTCAGAATTCTCGCGCAATGGGAGCTGCTGTAAAACAAGCATTCGGCATGCGGCTTGTTGCTTGTGAGACACAACAGCAGAACATCACAAAGAAACACGGAGGCATGCACTACACGAGGATGGCAACACGTATCAGGAATGAATCGTTGTACACCGTGTTACATGCGATACGTATAATCACAGCTATCAATTCTGCTACATGCACAAATCTACCTCCCGGAAATCTTGCATTACAAACACCATCAGAGTGTTCTAATACATAGTCTGCATTTGTACTGGTCATGTGACATTAACTGGTAACATGATAAACCAGCCATTAAAGCAGGCTTAGATAGGTTAAGACAGATTTACATACTGGTGTCTTTTCATAAAATGGATTCCTGTTGTTATATAATCGTAAGTACTTCATTCAAAACAAATTTTGTTTGCACAGAATAGATTAGACGAGGGTTAGCTATCCACAATATGGCTCTCTTATGCAAGGATGTATTCACGTTGTTGCTGAAACACCATTTTATGTTAAGTAGGGCAGATTTTACTCCCACCAGAATACATAACAAAATTCACCAAAACTTTCGATACTTTCACTGACTGCGTTTGCAATTTAAAATGTACCACGACACCTCTGCACTTCGCGGAAACCTCGCTCCTGGGAATGATAACAAAGTCAAGGTCATACGGGGATCACTTGAAGGTCAAGCGCCGAGCATCTTCTTGACCATGAAGCCCGGGGTGCTGTAGAGGAAGAGGGCAAAGAAGGCGGTGAGACAGAGGAAGATGAAGGCCTTGAAGATGGACCAGCGGTATTGATGCCAGATGATGTAGCGGATTGACTTGAGCGGGTTGCAGAACCAGATGAACGATGTGTCCGGCCGACTGAAAGACAGACGCACACGGGTTGGCTTCATGCCACTACTACACTCGCTAGGTGGCACCACCAGACATGGGTTGTTGATATATTTTTGATATTATTTTTGATGTAATTTGAAAGAAATTTAAATAAAATTTAAATGATTTGTTTAATGAAATGAAATTTAGCTGTAACTCTAAAGTAATGTTAATGTAATTTAATATAATGTTGAACATATTAAAAATATATTTATTACAAATATAATATATCACGTTTGCTATATCAAACAGTCACATATATTGGGTTTATTATTTAATAGCATAATTAGTGAAATGTATTCATTTAAAGGGAATAAAAAACCCATTTAATGCTTGAACTCATATTATATTACATCTTCCTGTATATTTCCATTTCCATCAAGACAATAATTTTACCAGAATTCAACATATTAATAATTTCATAATTTATGCTGTGCAACTGGTCTTCTTCAAATATGCAAATTTTCTGTGTGTTTTTCGGTATGTCTAGTTGTGAAGTCAGAGGCGAGAATGTCACGCATGATGCCAGTACTTTCAATACATTCACAGCCTGTTTACAACAATAGATGTTGAGTCGAAGCAAGCGTCCTAATGAGTTATTGTGTGGTATTCCAATGTAATAGCAACAGTAGTCATTAAAGAGGAGCAAGCATTTATTTTGTAGTTCCACAGGAATACCAACTTTGTTGAAAAAATGACGCGATAGAACCTCCACTCCAGTCAACCTGACAATGTCAACAAGACAAACCGACCGCAAAAACCTTCGCCACATATTTTGGGAAAAATGGTTTCGATTGCGACCCAGGAATACTAGTCTATGATACATCAGTAAGTATACACACACACACGAAAATATTGCATCCAACTGCAGAAAGTAACGTGATATGATATCACAACATTACATGAAGGAAGAGCTGTACAATTTAGCATAATCCTGAATCCGGTTAATTCTTCTTCCATCAGTCCCTGTGGCTGAGTGGTTAAGTGCGTTGGCTCAGCGCGCATCTGGTTTTACTACCGACACGGGTTCAAGCCTAACATCATTCAAAGTTTTTAAAAAGTGTATTTTTATTTTTATTTTTTCAAAGTAATATCGAATGTTTTGTAGTGATTATTTATTCACGACAAAAATTAAAATAACGGGAATGTACAATTTCCACTGATCTTGTATGTTTTTTTATTTACATTTATCCAAACAAACCACAGTTTGTCTTCATATATATCATTATGATAATCTACTGTATATTATATAGTAAAATTATTAATCTTCAATTTTAATCAGTGCAATAAACACACATTGCCAATTGGTACAATTCTTTTTTGATGCTATTTTTAATTGGTAATGTAGGTTTATTGCACTGATTAATTTGTAAATTAATCCCTTTGTTATATACAGTACAATAGTATATCATAATTATATTTATGCAAGGTACCAACACACCAGATGGAATGAAAATGGCCAGGATTTATTTTTGACATTGATAACCACCCAGGAAGCCTGGCTGAAACATGAAAGTATAACATATCTACAAACAAATGTGGGCCAACAGGTCTTCAGACAATACTTCATATACCTAAACATATCGCTACAAAAGGCCCACATTATGGGTATGAACAGTAACATACCAAAATAGAACTATGACATACGAGTCACATGGTACAAGAATTGTCTCAATATATCAGTTTTTCAACTAATAAAAATTAAGGTAATATGCATAGGGATGGGTACAATTCTTTCTTTGACACTATTTATCACGGTTAATGTAGGTTTATTGAACTGATTTATTTGAAGATTAATCCCTTAGCTATACACTGTACAGTAGTACAGTGTGTACAGTAGTCTCCCTCTTATCAGGCCAACACTTCAGCCAATCTAAAGTGGCCTTATAAGGCAGGTGGCCTCTGATGAATGTAGCATGTGAAAAGAAAACATGTGGACAGTGAACACAATTTATTTGTGAACAACAAAAGCATCGACAGTGGTCTGGCGTCGGCTATCAATTGCCTTACGGCAGTCCTGCTGGATTGGCTCTCTGGCCTGTGACAACTGCATAGTCCTCTGTGCTGTGTGACCACGCAGTAGCCAATGGAATCAACGGGCTGTCCTCGCCCTCATCCTCCTCGCTCGAGCTAGCGGCGTCATCCCGACCGCCACCATCCTTGATAGCTCTGGCACTGGCGACAAGCTCACTCTCCCAGTCGTCACTGATGGCTGTCTGCGACTTTGCTGTCGCTGGCGACATAGTCCTTGAAGGTGATACCAGACAGTAGAAGAGGAAGCAAATCCACATCGTCCCACTTGTCATAGTCCTTGAAGGTGATACCAGGCGGTAGAAGAGGAAGCAGATCCACATCGTCCCACTTGTCACAGTCCTTGAAGGTGATACCAGGCGGTAGAAGAGGAAGAAGATCCACATCATCCCACTTGTCATAGTCCTTGAAGGTGATACCAGGCGGTAGAAGAGGAAGCAGATCAACATCATCCCACTTGTCATAGTCCTTGAAGGTGATACCAGGCGGTAGAAGAGGAAGAAGATCCACATCATCCCACTTGTCATAGTCCTTGAAGGTGATACCAGGCGGTAGAAGAGGAAGCAGATTCACATCATCCCACTTGTCATAGTCCTTGAAGGTGATACCAGGCGGTAGAAGAGGAAGAAGATCCACATCGTCCCACTTGTCATAGTCCTTGAAGGTGATACCAGGCGGTAGAAGAGGAAGAAGATCCACATCGTCCCACTTGTCATAGTCCTTGAAGGTGATACCAGGCGGTAGAAGAGGAAGCAGATCCACATCGTCCCACTTGTCATAGTCCTTGAAGGTGATGCCAGGCGGTAGAAGAGGAAGAAGATCCACATCGTCCCACTTGTCATAGTCCTTGAAGGTGATACCAGGCGGTAGAAGAGGAAGCAGATCCACATCGTCCCACTTGTCGTAGTCCTTGAAGGTGATACCAGGCGGTAGAAGAGGAAGCAGATCCACATCGTCCCACTTGTCATCGTCGGTGGTCGTTGTGTCAAGAACAGCATCGGAAAACCCGCACTTCTGGAAGCACTTGCTGATCGTTTCCTGCTTGACGTTGTCCCAGGTGGATGTCAGCTACAGGATAGCATCCAACACGGTGACTTTCTTCGCAATGTCGGATGCCGTGTTCGCTGCGTCCACCAAGAAGATGATGTGTCGCAGAAGCTTTTTTAGTTGCAATTTCGAAGTTGTGTTTGGTGGCAGAAAAACAACTTTGACATTCTCTAATTCCATATGGGGATGGGCGCCGCAGTTATCGAGGAAGAACAGAATGTGTTGACTAATTCAATAATAACGTGTGTGCTGGCATATAGGAGAATAACAGTTGATTTGTCATAGATAATGTAATTTGTAACACAAGTACGAATGCCAACTCGGCACGACGAGTGTGTATGGTAGGCCTACTTAATTTGTTATAAACATCGACATCGTCTTGTGATTAAAAATAACAGTCTCAGCTGCCGATTGGCCGCTGCCGAGGGGTAGACTCTTCCTGTAACCCCGGTCGTTGGTCATGTTAGCTGGGTGGTTGCTAGTGAGGGGTGGTTTAACAACGAAAATAATGCAATGAAAATATGGCCGCGTAATCCAGGTGGCCATTGGCGAGGGGGGCCTTAGAAGAGGGGGATTACTGTATCATAATTATATATGTGAAGACAAACTGTGGTTTGTGTGGATAAATGAAAATAAAAAACTTACAAGATCAGCAGAAATTGTACATTCCCAGTAATATATTATTTTCATTTTTGTTGTAAATAAAATATTTGATACTTTTAATGATAAACAATGCATCATATTGTAAAAATGGCTTGAATTATACCACTTTACAAAGAGACAAATAAAATACACTTTTTTAAAAAGTTTGCATGGTGTAAGGCTTGATCCAGTGTCGGTAGTAAAACTACACGTATGCTGAGCTAACGCACTTAAACACTCAGTCACCGGGACTGACGGAAATAGAATTAACCGGATTCAGTGCTACGCTCAATTGTACAGCTCTTCCTTCATGTAATGTTGTGATATCATATAACGTTACTTTCTGCAGTTGGATACAATATTTCTGTGTGTGTGTGTATGTGTGTTTACTGATGAAGATTAGTTTTCCTGGGTTGCATTCGAAACCATGTTTCTCAAAATAAGCTGAAGTGGCAAAGGTTTTTGTGGTCGGCTTGTCTTGTTGATGTCAGGTTGACTGTCTGGAGGTTCTCTCGCTTCATTTTTTCAACAAAATTGGATTTGTGTGGAACCGTAAAATAAATTATTGTTCCTCTATCATGACTAGTTTTGATTTCTTACATCAGAATATTGCATAATAACTCATTCTGACGTTCACTTTGACTCATCATCTATCATGGTAAACATGCTGTGAATGTATTGAAAGTGCTGGCATGTTACGCGACATTCACGTTGCTGACGTCACAAAACCACGTGATCGCCTAGCTCATTAACTGTCAACTTTCCGCAGGAATCGCTATACAGATGGGTTTAAAATCTGATTAAAATTATCAGTGCATCTTTCTGTATTTTTTTCATATTGCCAAATGTTACGGAATGGAATTTAGCTGTTGCCTTGTTTTTAGTTCCTTTAATCAGGGCAAACTCATCATTTCAACAATTCCATCACACACCTTTTTACAAACTCTTTGTTACATAATACTTTCAACGCAGTCTGCTTATAAAAACTTATAATAAACTCCCAAAACAAACGTATCCTGCAGAGAACTGCTCGGCACAGAAGTTACCCAGGGGAGTCTGATGAGGAAACAGGACAGTTGACATGTCTGCATTGCGTAGCCACAGGAAAGGGAACATTTACCAGAGGGAAGGTACGCACACAAACTGAGACAGCTAGCAGTCTACCCTAGTACATTGCACATCAATGTCTGTCACATGCACCATGTGATGTTATTCAAAGACAAATCATACAAATACATTTCTTGAAATTTTGTAATTTCCGTCTGCTGAAGCCTGCGGGATGTGGTAGAAATAACCAGATCGAAAAATCAAGTTTCTTGATAGGCTAACATGTCTAATATTAACAATCAATCCATTCAAGGATTTCTTGAAATTTTGCTCTCTTTGGAACAAAAGCTGGTTCACTGTGGTGGTTTACTATGGCATTATATGCATAGATTGCAAAGAGTAATTTTGATAATAATAGTTTGAGGAATTGTGTGATGAAAAAACAACAATTCTGAAGCCTAGAAACAGAAAACTGTCATTATAAACAAGAGCTCAAATATTTGGTTGGTGAGTCCTCTCAGAAATAATTATTAGGATAGTGAGCAGAAGACATTCATATTGTGTACAAGCTATGGTGTCATTTATGAGAACAGAGCAAGGCATCTGTTCCCACCATATAAACCAGAAAATGAAACCCAGATTTGCGTGTTAACCAAGAAGAGGAACGGTTGGAATATACCAGGTATTATAAAGTTCAAAGAAATGGGGAGCATTTCCAGCACATGGTACACACGTGGTACACACGTGGTACACACGTGGTACACACGTGGTAGACACGTGGTACACACGTGGTACACACGTGGTACACACGTGGTACACACGTGTTACACACGTGGTACACACGTGGTACACACGTGTTACACACGTGGTACACACGTGTTACACACGTGGTACACACGTGGTACACGTGGTACACACGTGGTACACACGTGGTACACACGTGGTACACACGTGGTACACACGTGCAGGCATGGAGAGTCAGACACCAGGAGAATGCTATTATAATTAATAAACCTTAATTATTTGGCTAGAACATATTTATATTAAGCTACTAAAAATGAACAGACTGATGCCACAGAACTCACGTAACAAGTGCCTAAACGATCACACAATCACAAACATTTAAACACAACAATTTTTAAACAACAACAAAGTGCGGAACAACAGTTAATCTATGTTTATTTCTAAAATTCACTACTTCAGGCTATGACTAAATTCACACACTGGAAAAATGACGAAAATGAACTGTACTTATATACCTGAAGCAACAGGTCTCTACTTGCAACAATTCTACTAAATGCCTACTTGCATCATCGGGCATACTTACTTGGGCTTGTCAAGCGGATCGGGCTCATTTCGGGCAGCTCCTGCCGCGTGTTTCTCAGCATCTTCCTGAGTTAACAAGTGAAGTTCTGCCTCAACTTTTCCCTGTAAGAAACATAAAACATTTTGTAGAAATCTTCACTTCTTCTCAAAATATATCGATCGACTGCTTGTTTTGTAAATCAAACTTTGCTGTAAAAATTTATTTTTATTTAGTCAATGAGGTCTCAAATTTGGAAAATTGGATGGCTTGACCAGTTGTTAATGTTTGATCTAAAATAAGAGAGTCATTGTTCTATGTGAATGTGTTACATTTATTTTGGAAGAGAAGCAGCCACCAACATACAAGACTAATTAATAAACACCCTGTAGTAATGGTTTTCTTTCGCCAATTTTAGATCCTGTTTGAAAAACACAAAAAATTGTTATATATCAGCCAACCCTCCCTGATTCTTCTGGAGTCTCCGGATTTGTTCTAAAACTCCCGGCCTCCCAGAAAAGAAGAACACTTTCTGGATTGGTGCTGTTGTAGGTCCCAAGAGGGTGCAGTTGTAGGTCCCAAGAAGGTGCAGTTGTAGGTCCCAAGAGGGTGCAGTTGTAAGTCCCAAGACAGTGTAGTTGTAGATCCCAAGACGGTGCAGTTGTAGGTCCCAAGAGGGTGCAGTTGTAGGTCCCAAGAGGGTGCAGTTGTAGGTCCCAAGAGGGTGCTGTTGTAGGTCCCAAGAGGGTGCAGTTGTAGGTCCCAAGAGGGTGCAGTTGTAGGTCCCAAGAAGGTGCAGTTGTAGGTCCCAAGAGGGTGCAATTGTAAGTCCCAAGACGGTGTAGTTGTAAGTCCCAAGAGGGTGCAGTTGTAGGTCCCAAGAGGGTGCAGTTGTAGGTCCCAAGAGGGTGCAGTTGTAGGTCCCAAGAGGGTGCAGTTGTAGATCCAAAGATGGTGCAGTTGTAGGTCCCAAGAGGGTGCAGTTGTAGGTCCCAAGAGGGTGCAGTTGTAGGTCCCAAGAGGGTGCAATTGTAGGTCCCAAGAGGGTGCTGTTGTAGGTCCAAAGAGGGTGCAGTTGTAGGTCCCAAGAGGGTGCATTTGTAGGTCCCAAGAAGGTGCAGATGTAGGTCCCAAGAGGGTGCAATTGTAAGTCCCAAGACGGTGTAGTTGTAAGTCCCAAGAGGGTGCAGTTGTAGGTCCCAAGAGGGTGCAGTTGTAGGTCCCAAGAGGGTGCTGTTGTAGGTCCCAAGAGGGTGCAGTTGTAGGTCCCAAGAGGGTGCAGTTGTAGGTCCCAAGAGGGTGCAATTGTAGGTCCCAAGAGGGTGCTGTTGTAGGTCCCAAGAGGGTGCAGTTGTAGGTCCCAAGAGGGTGTAGTTGTAGGTCCCAAGAGGGTGCAGTTGTAAGTCCCAAGAGGGTGCAGATTTAGGTCACAAGAGGGTGCTGTTGTAGGTCCCAAGAGGGTGCAGTTGGTGGTTTTTGATGAGCCTGAAATTCCCCTGGATATCAAAACCCAAATGTTGGCAGGTATATGCATACATCTTCTGCAATGAAACATTTAGGAAAAGAAAGGTGACAACCGATTCACCCACTCACTGTTAGTTCCATTTCTTCACCCTCGTTCTTGACGTTGAAAGGCCACCAGCCCTTGACACGTTTGTGTTTGAAGAGAGACATCTGAGGCACACTGCCATCTGTCTTCAGCATGTCCAGGGAACACAACTTGGCAGACTTTGCGCCACGGGGGAAACAGTTCAAGTCCAATGTCAATGCGCCTGGAATCAGCAATGCATTATGGGATACCTTAACATGGCCACTGCTCTATGTCATGATGTAGAGTTATCATCACTGTGGTTAAAGTCAACTAATCTGCTATTTTACTTGATTCCAAAATCTGAAGCCAACCACATTGTCAATGAGATATGTATAAAGCGATTATACCTAATGTGACACCAATTTGATTATTCGGATTACAGACTCACCGACGTTGTTTTTGACATAACGGAAATAAAAATAAAATTGCAATTTTGAACTATTATTTCTGATCGAAATGCCGAACCAATGATTTTGTATCGATTCATCGAGCATATACACATCATACTGAACATTGTATGTTAAACACTGTTTCATTGGTTGTCGCGCATCTTCAGTCTACGATCCAACGAATCCGCGAAAGTCAAACTTGTCATTAACTGATCTAAACCATGGCTGAACCAGATGCTGCAGTGTGGTTTTGTATCAAGAAATTGAAGTTTGGTGCTGCTTCCCAAAAGGAAGTAACACAATTTAAATAGTCCGACACGATCAACAATGTCATTTCCCGTGTTTGTAGCGATGCCGCTCTGATATAGAAAGTATGTGTTGGCGTCGAATGCGCGGACTGTTGTTGAAATGACAGCGAGCGTCCTTGCGGATGCTATGTAAACAATTCAATGTTTAACACATTTATTTTCTTGAACGATGACAACGTTAGTGCCACCGAAATGAAGCGAAAAAGCAACCTAAAGGCTGACATTTTAGACACGATGCAAAATAGCAATAAAGAAAATAAACTGCCAACTCGCAACACAGGTGAAACCAGTAACGCGAGCATGTTTAACACGCTACTCATTCTGTTTACTTGCAAAAATCGGAACACCTGATTTTGGCCAATCATCGCACAGCATTACTTCGGAATAGAATAATGTAGTTATATTTGGGGGTACGACATTCAAATCGTAATTACGCCAGTCAAATTAATATTATCACAGCAAGATGTATCCTGCCTCTAATCTACACATTTATGGCTGTAATGTTAACACACCATAATGGTATCTGCCAAGTCTTTTTAATTATAATAGTCTTCAACTTTTATTAAACTTTCATAAAAATACGTGTCTAGTAAGTTTTTATACAAGGCTAAATAATTTTCTAGCAATATACTGTATGGCTCATATGACAATTCATGTATTTACACAAAACACCTTTCTCGTGCAATTACTTTTATTTTATTTTTATTCCCCCCTCTCATGTCTCAAAAATCTGTTATCCTAACAATCAAATTGGTGTGGCCTAAACGTGTTTTAACTATCACCCATATTGTCTAAACAGGTTGGTAATATTCACAGAGCTGGTTGCAACTTTTCCCCAAATCTAGTCTGGCCATTTTAATAAGAAACATATTCGTTGAACACTTCAAAAGGAGTAAATAGTTTTCAACATGTATACTTCATAGTGAATGTCTTCAAGAATTTATTCTCTAATGCATCCAGTGCTAGCCATTGTCTTTTCTAATTCAGGACATTTTGTCCTGCTATCAGCTGATCACGACAGAACATTTTCATCCAAGGCAAGGATTTTTCACTTTCAAATTTGATTTTCCAAGTAATCTATTACGAGATAAGGTACAACAGCTCGGACATCATATATTTTCCAAATAATCTATTACGAGATAAGGTACAACAGCTCAGACATCATACATTTTCCAAATAATCTATTACGAGATAAGGTACAACATCTCGGACATCATACATTTTCCAAATAATCTATTACGAGATAAGGTACAACAGCTCGGACATCATACATTTTCCAAATAATCTATTACGAGATAAGGTACAACAGCTCGGACATCATATATTTTCCAAATAATCTATTACGAGATAAGGTACAACAGCTCGGACATCATATATTTTCCAAATAATCTATTACGAGATAAGGTACAACATCTCGGACATCATACATTTTCCAAATAATCTATTACGAGATAAGGTACAACAGCTCGGACATCATATATTTTCCAAATAATCTATTACGAGATAAGGTACAACATCTCGGACATCATACATTTTCCAAATAATCTATTACGAGATAAGGCACAACAGCTCGGACATCATACATTTTCCAAATAATCTATTACGAGATAAGGTACAACAGCTCGGACATCATATTTTTTCCAAATAATCTATTACGAGATAAGGTACAATAGCTCGGACATCATATATTTTCCAAATAATCTATTACGAGATAAGGTACAACAGCTCGGACATCATATATTTTTAATAAATCTTATTTCATAAATATTGAAAATTCTCTGATTTGAGACTTTTAAATAGCACTCGACATTCTGTCTTAGGTGGCGCTACAAAAACACTGATGCAGAAGACAATTTCCTGGAGAATTCACAACTGACATTTGCCGAGATGTAAATTTGAAAAGCTTTTCATGTGAAACATCCCTCAGTGATCCCTGGATTTACAGCAGAAAATAAATATGCATAACACTATGAGCAACCAATGAATGTCTGTCTAATATATGGTACGGACCATTAAACCAGTAACAAACCTTGGGAATTTCCGAAACAATAATGGCGTTATGTTTCTTCTAAGAGTTTGTAGATTAATTCTCGAAAGTTTATAATAATAATAAGGTGACTTCAATTGTGCCTAAATCCTCGGAAACCAATTTCAGAGGCGCATCAAGACAAAATGGTTGGTCAATCACAAAATTGATAAGGAGTATTAAAGTTGACAACAGAGGGATGGATACGCCTGGGAGCTATGGTGGATTAGCAACACTGTAAAGATCAGTTGTAAATGATGGTGATATTGTATAATATACTAAGAGGGAGCATATACCAGAGTTGGTGCAACAACACAAAAAGCCCTAGTTCCAATATCAGTGTTAACACTAGGATCAGTGTTAACACTAGGATCAGTGTTAACACTAGGAACAGAAAGTATCGTGCCCGAGTTGCAAGTCGTCTAGGTGGAAAACATGAACATACACACACATATGCAAGCTTAGCAATAGCTATATTTACCCTTACAAAAAAACACCCAACTCACCGAGGAAGTCGTCTGCAGAGAAGTGGTCTGCGTCCCACACCTGCAGCTCGAGGCGGGCCGGGATCTTCGTCTCTGTCTCGTCCCACGAGAAGAGAGTCTCCTTGCGCGAGATCACGATCTTCTCCTCCGCGACCAAGTAGTCAAACGGGAAGATGAATCGCCAGTTGAAGTTGCCCTCTCCCGTCAGCGACCTGCATGCAGAGGGTGACAGTGAGAGGGGGTGATACTGAGTGGGGGTGACACTAAGAGGGGGCTACACTGAGCGGGGTGACATTGAGGGGGTGGCACTGAGAGGGGTGACACTGAGAGGGGGTGATACTGAGAGGGGGCTACACTGAGGGGTGACAGTGAGAGGGGGTGACACAGGGAGGGGGTGATACTGAGAGGGGGTGAGACCGAGAGGGACTGACTGTGAGAGGGGGTAACACTAACAGGGGGTGACACCGAGAGACGGTGACACTGATAGGAGATGACACTGAGAGGGGGGTGATACTGAGAGGGGGTTATACTGAGGGGTGACAGTGAGAGGGATGACAGTGAGATGGGGTGACAGTGAGATGGGGTGACACTGAGAGGGGGCGACAGTGAGAGGGGGTGACAGTGAGAGGAGGGTTACAGTTAGAGGGGATGACAGAGGGGGGTGACACTGATAGGGGGCGACAGTGAGAAGGGGTGACATTGAGAGGGGGTGACACTGAGAGGGGGTGGCAGTGAGGGGGTGATACTAAAAGGAGGTGACATCCAGAGTGGGAGGGGCGTGTTGTATGTAAACAAAGATAATATGTGTGAGCAGAGATGGTATGTGTCAACAAATATATTATGTTTAAACAAAGAAAATGCGTAATGAAAAGTGTATACAAAGATAATAGGTGTATACAAAGATAATAGATGTATACAAAGATAGGAAAAAAACAAAGGACTCACTGGTATTGAGATTATGTTTATGGTCTCATAAATACAAGTCACTGACATTAGTGAAAAAAATAAAATTACACATTTTGAACAGTAAACAGAAATGCAATGCAATGTATGTTAGCACCACACTCACGTATGTAAATGCCTTGACATAACCATATTTTTGCATTACAAATGATCGGTGAACACACCAATGCTGTTGATCCACCAGACGGCGTACCTGTAGTGGATGTCGGTACTCTGCATGTCATCTTGACCTTTCAGCCAACCTTTGACGTAGATGTCACTCATTTTCTCGCCTGTGAAGAAGGCATCGTCCTCGAGAACGACGTCATCTGTGTTCCAGATGATGCAGCGAAGCTCATAGCTGGTGAGTACATAACATACACAGTTGAACCTTGCCTTACAGTCACCTCATTAATAAAGCCACCTTGCAGTTATGGTCACCCTAGGACAATACTAAATTATTTCTGTAAGAGGTAAGTATAGAAAGTTAGTCCCACTAATATAGTCACCCCTCCATTCAGCTCACTTGTTGTCCCAGTCCCGAGGTTCACTTGTCCCAGCCCCGAGGTTCACTATGATAGCTAGGTTCACTATGATAGTGAGGTTCCACTGTTGGCGAGATTGGACAGATCAGAATGCTTTATACTTCACTTCCTGGCAGACATTACGACACCATCTCGACTTCTCTGGGAGGCATTAAGCTATGTTGCAATTACTGCGCTAAGTTTATTCTCTCACAAATATCCACCACTGCATCGCCAGGGGCTCATTTATACAGCTGAATGAACTGAAGCAATGTGGAGTGAACAAAACTGCCCAAGGTTCAAAGTGGCTATAAGAGGATTTGAATGCAAATTATCGTAATTGATAATACTAATAATAAAATTACTTATTTTGTGCCAATATCCTCGAAAATTGAGCTCAGTGATGCAGCAAAACGAAAGGGTAAAGCAAACTTGTAACTGTGTTCAATGTGAAAGTCATCAAACTAACCAGTGTGAACACAACAAGTATCCGTTGTTCATAACTCAAATCTTACGTCATGTAGATACGTTTTGTCACAACCAACCTGACAGGCTTCCTTGGGGAGATATCGACGGAGGGTCCAGGGGCTGGCATGTCCATGGGAAACATGTCCACCCACATCTCCAACTTGCCCTGTCAGATGCAACCAACGTCAGAGTCTTCTCTCACTGGTTCAAACCGTCCAATAAGTGGTGTGGGGCAATTTTTATGATCCAAAATTGCTATTTACATTAATTCACATTAACTCCACTAGGCGGCAATCTATTTTCTCCAAGATATGTATAGATATGTACCTAACCACACCTCAAGTAATGCTTTACATATTTTGGGATTGTGAACTTATGCAAACACCCCTTATTCACACATTTATTTCAAATTGAAAATAAATTTGATAATCATAATGGAAGACAAGAATCCAAGTTTACAACTCCACAAGTTTGTGTGAGAGACATGAAGTGCCTACCTGCTCTATTCCTGGCTTGTCTGGGTTGTACAGCGGCCGCGTCTCGATGTGTTCGGGCACCAATTTACAGCCGACTTTGGGAATCTCCTCCCAATGTTGAAGGACGGCGAGTGCAAGATGGTCGTCTGTCTGCTTCTTGGGGCCTGTTGTGGGGCATAAAATAATCTATCTATATGTGTGTACACAAAGCTAAAAGTAACTTCTTATATAGCGCAGTATCCAGTCCTCAGGACTGCTCAAAGCACTTTACACTTTACTCCCTGACAGACCTTTTTAATCGAACACCATCTTGACTTCTCTGGAAAGCAATTAATGCGCAAAGACTACTCATACACAAATATCCACTAGCACAGGATTTGAACCGGGGTTCTCTTGGTCGAGAATCCAAAGCTGTATAGTCACTGTGCCACTGCGCTCCATGTATGTGTGTAAGTGTGTTCAGATTCTCCTCCTTTGCATCTCGGATGATAACATTTTTGGGGTTCACTAGGGGCCCAATGTGAAGATGGATCATAGACAAAGAAACTAACACAATCACAAATATTAGGTGGCAATAGGTGGTAGATCTTCAACAAATCTTGTTTTTAAAGCGATGTTTTCTGCTCGGTTACTTGGAATCAGGTAGAGGTGGTACAAAATAGCAGGTTGTCTGCTCAGCTACTTGGAATCAGCTAGAGGTGGTACTAAATAGCTAGGTTGTCTGCTCAGCTACTTGGAATCAGCTAGAGGTGGTACTAAATAGCAGGTTGTCTGCTCAGCTACTTGGAATCAGCTAGAGGTGGTACTAACTAGCAGGTTCGCTCAATCGGTTATCTTCATTGTAAAACAAAATGGTTTACACACTAATGCCAACAGAGCATGTTTAGAATCTGAATATTTCATTTATAATTTGACCATTTCATAGACAAAATATACAAACTGCAAAACCCGATTCAGGTTATTGAATGGAACTTTGTGGGCAGTGCAGCTTCAGCAGACCTGTTCTAGTATTACGAACATTTTAAATACAAATGTGGAACAGACAACATCAGCTTAAAAATGTCAGACAAGCATAGAACAAACGCTGCACCAGAAGAATCATCAAACTCACACGTACCCCTGTCGTCAAACTCTGTCTGTGCAGTGAATACATGACTTCCCACACGTACCCGCCCCGGCTGGTAATAGGGCCCGTCCAACTTGCCCTCCTTACACAGTCTTGCCAGCATCTGGGTGGGCTTCATCGGGTCTCGCCACGTGTTGTACCCGCTCCTGCAGGCAAATGGTTAAAACGGAATTTAAATAATACACAACTGCAATCGATCAGCGGTCATGCCAGTATAGCTTAGCTTGACAATAAACATCCCGTTTTTAAAGGAAAAGTTCATATTAGGATTACCAACCAATCAATCAATCTGTCATTTATTTAAGACAAAAAGTGTACAGCAATATACATTTTGTTTGTAGAAACAAATAATTTGTTTTAGTATTCATGGTCATATTTTTATGTTTTACATATATAGTCCTGATTAATTTAAGAAGGGTCACTTCTTTTTCTTGAGCATCATTCATTCTTTATGCAGCTGTAACATATTTGCTATTGTACTTTATAAAATAAAAATACTACTCGGCTATCATGATTTTCAATGCCGAGCATCGATATTTGCATAAATTACAGGCTTTTTGTTTTGTAAACAGCATTTATTTTCTTTATGTTTATACAGGATAGGCGGAATGGCCCCACCTTTTTGTAATTGCATGTGTCTATTGGTGGTGGAATGTTTGTATTGTTTGCTTAGGTTTATATTCGTAGTGGTTTTATACTTCTATAGCAACAAATAATGTATGTCTGTAATATTGTCGTCATCTTGTAGGAATGTGTGCCTGAGAAACTTTGATGGGGCTGTACAAGGGTTCAGTTTCCTATCTGATTTGCATGTTAGACATCACATTCCTACTATCTTTATGCCCAAAAGTGGCTGCATTAGAAGCAATCCATTTTCCAAAAAAAACGTCATCCTTTGGCCAATTTCAATTCTCAAACTACACTGAAACAAAATTAAATAATTATTAGAGATATAGAAAATGGATCTTAAATGCTTCTTTATAGGTATGGGGGTTGGGGGCGGCCAGTAGAGTGCAATATCCATGACTGCTTACATTTCATATTTCTGGGCAATGCCGCAGGTCGCTCTGTGTCGACTGTAGAATCGGTTCTCAAGGTCAATCCTCGTCTCTCCGATAAGGTCGTCGATGCCAACCAGATCCCAGTCGTATATCTGTACTGTGAGCATCGAGTCCATCGGGAATGTCGCGTCCATCTCAAAACACCTGGTTGCGAACAGGAAAACAATTCAGTATTGTTTCTTGGCTAATTTCACTAAGACAACAATCTCATCTTCAGCTTTATGAGATTTTTAAATTGTTTCAGAAGGGTTTTTCATTAATTCCACTGTAACAAATAAATTTGGTAATACACCCTGTACCTGATGAACATTAATAAGACTGCT
Organism: Paraescarpia echinospica; assembly: GCA_020002185.1. NCBI lineage: Eukaryota > Metazoa > Annelida > Polychaeta > Sabellida > Siboglinidae > Paraescarpia > Paraescarpia echinospica. Next base: position 10,861,626 of record CM034532.1, on the reverse strand, counting down.
GTTCATCAAAATGAATTTGTTATGATGAAAACTGGATTTATGGACAAATTTTGTTTGTCTTAAAAGCTTAGTGAAATGCTTCGGCTGTAAAAACGTTCAATTAATCTTCTTTCTTTGTGAAACATTAAATATACTTTAGTATCATCATGCAGTAAAAAACAAGAAATATTATACATGGTAGAAACTCAATTTTCCTAACAATCTAAAGTGATAGCTTAGTCTAAAGAAATTAAGTGTTAACATATCATCATATCATATCATATCATCATATCATATCATAACACATCTAAAAACGCAGTCCTTGCGATTCTCTTGAAGAAACCAGAAATAACGACACATACTTTCCAAAGACGGGATTCAGCTGTTTCGAGATGTAGTTCTCCTTGTCATTGACAGTTGTCTTTCCGAGCCGCAAACAAACGTAGGGGTCGGCCTTCCCATTCATGTCAGCAGGGTGAAGGTCGTTTGCCTTCAAAGGTCACATTAATAACATTGTTATAAATATTCAGGCTGTACATGCATATTTACTATATATATGACACAAATATAAGTAAATTCTTATAGGACTCTTCAAAGCGCTTTACTCTTTACTCCCTGACAGACCTGTTCAATTGAACATCATCTCAACTTCTCTGGGATGAATTCAGCCATGTTGCAATTACTGTTCAAAAATATCCACCACTGTCTATAGCCAGGTACTCATTCATACAGATGAGTGAAATGCTGCAACATGGAGGTTCAATATGGCAACAAGGAGATATGAACCTGGAATCTCTCGACTGAGAGTACAATGCTCCATTGCTACACCTCACAAGCAGCATTCATGCCTATGCAAGGCAGACATCTGACATATTTTCTTCTGCAATAATGGTAAATGAGCAAGTGATATCCACATTTCATTTTTCAACCAAAACAAGTATTTATTCAATAATTCTATGGCAAACAAATATATAATAATAGAATTACTTTTTAGCACCATCCTCGCAAACCAGGGCTGTTTGCCATACAAAACTAGCCCTGGCAGATCTCCTACGCGAAGTGCAGAAGTTAGCTGAGTCAAACTAGTAATTGACTTTGCCATTCGTGACTGCATCACCCATGAGAACAGCGCAAATACCCGCCCCAGTTTGAAGATGTATAAACGACTTGTGGGAAGCCCAATATATAATGATCTATTCGCCCATTGGCACAAGCAGCTGAGCGGTATTGTGTATTCGAATAATTGCTTCTACTTCCAAAACATTGCATGCGACACGAATTGAGAGTTTCGCAAAGCAATCAGCCAGGGGGTACTGCTGGCTGGCACTGACGTAATCAGCGACACCTGGGGCGCGAGGATGTTTAGCACCAATATCCTAACAAAATCTGAGCTGAGTGGTGTAACAAAACCAAGGTAGTAAGGGTTTTCATTGTATTGTATTTATTCAGATTCCAACAGGTCCAGTGGACCCAGTAACAGGACTGACAACTGAAATAATAGTTATTACATATAAATAATAAAACAATAATAGAACAATAAAAACAATAAGAAGATAAAACCACACAATATCAACATCAAACATCCGTTATACATAGAAACGTTTTTGAATAGAAGATCTAAAGGTTTCAGCTCCTGAAAATATGTTGGAGCACTTAAATACAACGTGTGTCGAAAGTAGTCATACATCTATTCAAAACAGAGTGTTTTCTAATGTTGATTCTGCCATTGGAGACTCTAAAGGGAGTGTAGTTTGTAGAGATCGTGAAGGACAGTGAAATTGGATCCCTACCAGATAGGATGAGTCTAGCTATGGAGAATATGCAGTATTAAAGGACAGGCTTGTAGATCACGACAAATTGAAACTATATTTCTTACTGACTTAATGCTGATAGGGAGTAGGTTACACAAATAGATGTGGCAGCTGAGAAGGCTAGAGTTCCAGCATTCATCTCGTTAACTATGGGATCAAAACATGGATCAGAATCTGCTGACTGATATCTTCCACAATTCACATAAAAGTGTAATGACATATTCTGTGAACTGACCTTAACAACGTAGACCCTCACAAGGACATGCAGTGGGTCGTTGTTGGGTAGACCCTGAAAGAGGCCATATGCGGGGTTCCCTCCTGTCACTGTACAGTCCTCTATGTCAGGGGGAAGGGGGATCTTGTACAGGTTGATGGAGCCCTGAACGCAGCACAAACAAACAGTAGAGTAGGCAGTCAACTAATTCAACATATTCATTCTATTAAGCAAACAGTACGCTTAACAAATATCTTGAGACATGAAAATATGTGAATAAGTTCCAATAAGCATACACGGGTATACACCTATTTGCTTTGTTTCTTGTGGTTCCTGAGTACAGCTATCTTAGCAGACTTGACTGGCAAGTGATTTATGCTTCCAGATATGAGCAAAAAGATACCAGAAAACTGTAGTCTGATAATTTAGGTGGACCTTTCGATATTTTTTTCATCAATGAGGATTGAATCTAGTGCGACATTGGAAGAAATGAAATTACAATGATGGATTCAACAAAGTTGGCAAATGTCAGTTTAACAATGACATCAGTGTCGTCTGTATGAGTCTATATGTTGCAGGCTTTTTACATCTGAGGGAAACTGTGGGGTTGGAATCAAACGAGGCATAGACACATCTGCACACAGACAGTCGCAGAGTTTGACCCCAGTGGCCGAGATGAAGTATGAACTCATCGGCCGCAGTGGCACACGGTCATTAAGACAATGACAAATGCCCTTGAACTGACCTTGAACTTGCCGACGACCCTGCTCTCGTCGTCGTCTGCGTCGCCGGTCTTCTTGCCCCGGGTAAGTTCAAACGTGTGCAGCCACTCAGCGAATCCATGGAACTCCGGTTGTGCCTCCAGTTCATTGGGATACACCTGAAGCAGAAATGGATTCGGCAACACTTGATTGTCATATTGACAATACTAGCATAAATGTCGTCTCTTGACGCCTTGGTAGTTGACAGTCGTAACTGTAATATTTACCAAATGTTAGAAAACACACAGTATCATTAGATAAACACCATATACTCAGTGTTTGCTCAAAATGATGGAAGTAGGAGAGAATGTGAAGTTCACATCCATCGATAGGCCCTAGTCATGATAGCGTAGAATTGTCACATATTTGTATTGCTAAATTATTGGTATGAAAGTAGACATAAGCATTATTATGTCAGCGTCTACTCCATGTTACCAAGTCCATGAGCTGTTTTCCCGAAGTATTTATCATTTGAAAATAAAAAAATGAACATACAAGCTTAAGGAATAGCACCTCACCTTGAGTTGGCTGGTATTTTATGATAAAATAAAATAGAACATTCAACCGCAAGGAAGAGCTCCTCACCTTGAGTTGGTTGGTGTTTTATGATAAAATAAAACAGAACGTTCAACTGCAAGGAAGAGCCCCTCACCTTGAGTTGGCTGGTATTTTATGATAAAATAAAATAGAACATTCAACCGCAAGGAAGAGCTCCTCACCTTGAGTTGGTTGGTGTTTTATGATAAAATAAAACAGAACGTTCAACTGCAAGGAAGAGCCCCTCACCTTGAGTTGGCTGGTATTTTATGATAAAATAAAATAGAACATTCAACCGCAAGGAAGAGCTCCTCACCTTGAGTTGGTTGGTGTTTTATGATAAAATAAAATAGAACATTCAACCGCAAGGAGGAGCCCCTCATTTTGAGTTGGCTGGTATTTTATGATAAAATAAAATAGAACATTCAACCGCAAGGAAGAGCCCCTCACTTTGAGTTGACTGGTGTTTTATGATAAAATAAAAAAGAACGTTCAACTGCAAGGAAGAGCCCCTCACCTTGAGTTGGCTGGTGTTTTATGATAAAATAAAAAAGAAAATTCAACTGCAAGGAGGAGCCCCTCACTTTGAGTTGGCTGGTGTTTTATGATAAAATAAAATAGAACATTCAACTGCAAGGAAGAGCCCCTCACTTTGAGTTGGCTGGTGTTTTATGATAAAATAAAAAAGAACATTCAACTGCAAGGAAGAGCCCCTCACTTTGAGTTGGCTGGTGTTTTATGATAAAATAAAAAAGAACATTCAACTGCAAGGAAGAGACCCTCACCTTGAGTTGGCTGGTGTTTTATGATAAAATAAAATAGAACGTTCAACTGCAAGGAAGAGCCCCTCAGTTTGAGTTGGCAGGTGTTTTATGATAAAATAAAAAAGAACATTCAACTGCAAGGAAGAGCCCCTCACCTTGATTTGGCTGGTGTTTTATGATAAAATAAAAAAGAACATTCAACTGCAAGGAAGAGCCCCTCACCTTGATTTGGCAGGTGTTTTATGATAAAATAAAAAAGAACATTCAACTGCAAGGAAGAGCCCCTCACCTTGAGTTGGCTGGTGTTTTATGATAAAATAAAATAGAACATTCAACTGCAAGGAAGAGCCCCTCACCTTGAGTTGGCTGGTGTTTTATGATAAAATAAAATAGAACATTCAACTGCAAGGAAGAGCCCCTCACTTTGAGTTGGCAGGTGTTTTATGATAAAATAAAATAGAACATTCAACTGCTAGGAAGAGCCCCTCACTTTGAGTTGGCTGGTGTTTTATGATAAAATAAAAAAGAACATTCAACTGCAAGGAAGAGCCCCTCACTTTGAGTTGGCTGGTGTTTTATGATAAAATAAAATAGAACATTCAACCGCAAGGAAGAGCCCCTCACCTTGAGTTGGCTGGTGTTTTATGATAACATAAAATAGAACATTCAACTGCAAGGAGGAGCCCCTCACTTTGAGTTGGCTGGTGTTTTATGATAAAATAAAATAGAACGTTCAACTGCAAGGAAGAGCCCCTCACTTTGAGTTGGCTGGTGTTTTATGATAAAATAAAATAGAACGTTCAACTGCAAGGAAGAGCCCCTCACTTTGAGTTGGCTGGTGTTTTATGATAAAATAAAATAGAACATTCAACTGCAAGGAAGAGCCCCTCACCTTGAGTTGGCTGGTGTTTTATGATAAAATAAAATAGAACATTCAACTGCAAGGAAGAGCCCCTCACTTTGAGTTGGCTGGTGTTTTATGATAAAATAAAAAAGAACATTCAACTGCAAGGAAGAGCCCCTCACTTTGAGTTGGCTGGTGTTTTATGATAAAATAAAATAGAACATTCAACTGCAAGAAGGAGCCCCTCACTTTGAGTTGGCTGGTGTTTTATGATAAAATAAAATAGAACATTCAACTGCAAGAAGGAGCCCCTCACTTTGAGTTGGCTGGTGTTTTATGATAAAATAAAAAAGAACATTCAACTGCAAGAAGGAGCCCCTCACTTTGAGTTGGCTGGTGTTTTATGATAAAATAAAATAGAACATTCAACTGCAAGGAGGAGCCCCTCACTTTGAGTTGGCAGGTGTTTTATGATAAAATAAAAAAGAACATTCAACTGCAAGGAGGAGCCCCTCACTTTGAGTTGGCTGGTGTTTTATGATAAAATAAAATAGAACGTTCAACTGCAAGGAAGAGCCCCTCACCTTGAATTGGCTGGTGTTCAGGTGGATGCTGTCACGGCGTCGCTGTGACTTGGGGGAGAGTTTCGAAGCGAGGGAGATGGCCTTCGATGTTCCCTTTAGCGTGTGCTTCCTCTCCGCGTCCTGCTTCGTCTCCAGTCGCTTTAGCTCCTTCTCAAACTTCTTCGCTTGCTTCGGGTCGTAGTCGGGGTCAACGGAACCTGCCGGAAACAATGGCAGAGCTCTCGCTTCACTTCGGTGGTCGCATATGTTTCTCACTGTAATGATTGTACGTATTTGGACACTTGAAATTATTTTATCAGCTGTCCGAAAACACACTTACATACAAAAATAATTCTTAGATACACTGTCTGAATACTTACATATGTGAGTGAGTCCAGGCTTCGTGTTGTCCCCGTTTTGTTACCCTCATATTGCAACTACTTCCTATATGAGTGCCTCATTATGTAGGAACAAAAGTAACATTATTTTATGGAGGTGTCCGAAAATCTAAGATACACAAAATAAATAATTTTGTCTATTTTTTTATCGGAAAACATAGATTATTTGAATAAAAACGGCCATTATTGCATTGCTGTATTGTGCATGACATCTAGATTTTATTTTATTAGTCTGTTTTACTTTGTTGTAATCTATTAACATCTGTCATGTTTTATCTACATCTGTCTATGAACCACAATGGAAACAAGTGCTTTCACTTTCTCGTGTGTTTGTGAGTAGAGGTTTTTCAACAGAAGTATTATATTCTCTCTGCAGTAACAGCAACAACACGACAAACATACTCCCACACTGAACGTTCAGTTTGACAGTAGCCGAAGAAACCTTCAAAATATTGACATTTACAACCAAACATGGCTACCTTCTCCGAGGCCGCCATTAGGGATGGAGCCGTAGGGAGAACTGGGCTGCTGGGAGGCACTGTTTACATTGTCTGAGATCTTCTTCCCTTCGACGTCAAGGGGATCAATAGGTCCCACCTCCTGGGACGACTTCTTCTGTCGATCCTGTAATAATTTACCACATGAACAAGTGAGTGGCCATAACATGTCTTCTAGGTTCTCTCTGGATGATGTCTCATCATCAACGGAAATATTAAATCAACGATGCATAGTATTATAATACGGGAAAGTTTACTGAAATTAGAATCACTTGGCGGTTGGCTTTTATGAGTAGACACATTCCTGGACCGGGAAATTTCAAAATGAAAAACTATAAGACAAGAAATATAAGAAAAATATTCTGACCCAAATTTTTTGACAATTAGCACTATTATTTTGTGCATTGTTAATTGACAGTAAATTATGAATCATGTCCACAATATCAAAGACGTATTCAAATAGCTCATACAAAATGTCCCTTTATTCATGTTGAATTACTATCTTTTCTTTCAATTGAAGTTAAATGCTGACTGTTGCAGTTGAAAGTAACAGTACAGTATTTGTCACAGGTAGAGCGAACACTTTAGATATTACAAATGTTGCCATAACAGATGTCACATCTACATTATACCTTTACTACAATAACCTGAAAACAAGTTGCAAGTAAATCTTGTAAACAAATGTGTTTCACAGCAAAGAGGTTATCGTTTACATGCAGTCTCAAACAGAATATTGTAGTTTGTTTTAATCTCTACTTGTCTGCATACTTTATAGATGCAGCTGCTGCAAACACTAAGAATAAACCACACATGCGAGTGTAAGTTTGTCCAAACATGTATAAACTATCAGGGGGTGTGCAGCTTTCGTCTGACAAGTTTTAAGATCTTTTCAAGATTAATAGTTCAACAGTTTAAGATTGTTTTCAGGACAATTTCAATATAGAATAAAATGGAATTTCGCTCTTGAAAACATTCTCTAGTGGCCATTTCTTTATTGGTGACCAAACAACAATTTCATTAACTGAATTAAGGAAGCATATTGCTCAGCAATACATAGCGCAGGCCACCGTTGTTAAATATTGCCCACAGTGAAGTTAAATTTAAGACCTTTGGAAGACATTTTCATTAGAATTCCAATTTTGTTAGACCCTTTCAAGGTTTAAAAAACAGAAGATCCTATTTTAAGTCGCCGCACACACCCTGAAAATATATTATGCATTGAATAAATCGAGAATTCACAGAACACAGAAAAGACAAACATTTCAATTAAAAACACGATGATTTAAAGAACAATTTGAGTATTTCTCACTCACAATTGGACTATGAAATCATCCATAAAATTCTTGCAACAACCCGCAATATATAGGAATAAATTAACGAGATACTTCCAAATAATCAAAATAAGAATCACTCATTATTCGTAAGCATCAAACTCTTGCGTGAAGAAGCAACGAGACGTTAGGAAAACCATAATTTGTAAACGTCTGTGCAACCATTGGACGTGCATCCTTTAAAACGTTGAATCTCAACATGGTAGGCAACAAATACACACTGTAAGCCAACAGCGAAATGCATTAAGAGAAGAAAGAATGGAGGGAAATAACGCCTCAAATCTGCCGTTACCTGCAAGTCTTCACTAGACTGAGTGGTCTGTGATGGGAAATAAAACACATCGAATATACTTCTTTATGTGATAAATAGTGACATGATGCTCGCATTCTTTGGCAGAAAATATTGGACATTTTTCTTGGCTCCTTTCAGTTTATAAATTTAAAAGTATGTAATTTTATAATTGTAAATAAACAGGGCTATCCATGGTACCACCTGCAGTGAGGTATCTCAATGACATCACACAGCCTTTTGATATCCTGTCCCACAATGCAACTGTTGTCCCATACTGCTGCAGCATCCTGTCCCACAATGCAACAAATGCACAGTTCGCTAAGTGCAAGTATTCACTTTAGAGTTTCCAACTAATTTTCTGCATCCAAATGATAATCCCAGATTACAGTTTGTCCTACATCATTCCACCAGATGGCAGCACCTCTGTTCAGCTTCCCGTCTCGATTTGCGACATATTTATCAACCAAATAAATCAAACCAATTTTCGTGTCTACCTTGACAAACCAAGTAATTGAGAAATAATAACAAAGATCCTGATTGCATAAAACAGACCAACTGCGGACATACCCGGACCATGGTGTCCATGGATGCGTGATATTTGGTCCACCAATCCATGGCGTCAGGATCCGGTTCTTCATCGCTGGAGGAATCCTTCTTCTTCCCTTTCTTCGCCTCCACTCCCTGTCTATCCGTGTCCACACCCTGGATACATCCGTGGCAATTAAACACCAACACAAACAGTGGAACCTCTCTATTAAAGTCAACCTTGGAACTGGACCAAAGTGACCTGAATGTGGAGGTGACTGCATTAGCAGGACTAACACCCTATACTTTACTGGTACAGAAATAATTTGGGCGTGTCCTAGGGTGACCTTAATTGTAAGGTGACCATATTAGCAGGACTAACATCCTATACTATACTGGTACAGAAATAATTTGGGCCTGTCCTAGGGTGACCTTAATTGTAAGGTGACCATATTAGCAGGACTAACACCCTATACTTTACTGGTACAGAAATAATTTGGGCATGTCCTAGGGTGACCTTAATTGTAAGGTGACCATATTAGCAGGACTAACACCCTATACTTTACTGGTACAGAAATAATTTGGGCCTGTCCTAGGGTGACCTTAATTGTAAGGTGACCATATTAGCAGGACTAACACCCTATACTGGTACCAAAATAATTTGGGCTGTCCTAGGGTGACCTTAATTGTAAGGTGACCATGGTACAGAAATAATTTGGGCCTGTCCTAGGGTGACCTTAATTGTAAGGTGACCATATTAGCAGGACTAACACCCTATACTTTACTGGTACAGAAATAATTTGGGCTGTCCTAGGGTGACCTTAATTGTAAGGTGACCATATTAGCAGGACTAACACCCTATACTTTACTGGTACAGAAATAATTTGGGCCTGTCCTAGGGTGACCTTAATTGTAAGGTGACCATATTAGCAGGACTAACACCCTATACTTTACTGGTACAGAAATAATTTGGGCATGTCCTAGGGTGACCTTAATTGTAAGGTGACCATATTAGCAGGACTAACACCTATACTTTACTGGTACAGAAATAATTTGGGCCTGTCCTAGGGTGACCTTAATTGTAAGGTGACCATATTAGCAGGACTAACACCCTATACTTTACTGGTACAGAAATAATTTGGGCATGTCCTAGGGTGACCTTAATTGTAAGGTGACCATATTAGCAGGACTAACACCCTATACTTTACTGGTACAGAAATAATTTGGGCCTGTCCTAGGGTGACCTTAATTGTAAGGTGACCATATTAGCAGGACTAACACCCTATACTTTACTGGTACAGAAATAATTTGGGCATGTCCTAGGGTGACCTTAATTGTAAGGTGACCATATTAGCAGGACTAACACCCTATACTTTACTGGTACAGAAATAATTTGGGCCTGTCCTAGGGTGACCTTAATTGTAAGGTGACCATATTAGCAGGACTAACACCCTATACTTTACTGGTACAGAAATAATTTGGGCATGTCCTAGGGTGACCTTAATTGTAAGGTGACCATATTAGCAGGACTAACACCCTATACTTTACTGGTACAGAAATAATTTGGGCCTGTCCTAGGGTGACCTTAATTGTAAGGTGACCATATTAGCAGGACTAACACCCTATACTTTACTGGTACAGAAATAATTTGGGCATGTCCTAGGGTGACCTTAATTGTAAGGTGACCATATTAGCAGGACTAACACCCTATACTTTACTGGTACAGAAATAATTTGGGCCTGTCCTAGGGTGACCTTAATTGTAAGGTGACCATATTAGCAGGACTAACACCCTATACTTTATTGGTACAGAAATAATTTGGGCATGTCCTAGGGTGACCTTAATTGTAAGGTGACCATATTAGCAGGACTAACACCCTATACTTTACTGGTACCGAAATAATTTGGGACTGTCCTAGGGTGACCTTAATTGTAAGGTGACCATTTTAGCAGGACTAACACCCTATATTTTACTGGTACAGAAATAATTTGGGCGTGTCCTAGGGTGACCTTAATTGTAAGGTGACCATATTAGCAGGACTAACATCCTATACTTTACTGGTACAGAAATAATTTGGGCCTGTCCTAGGGTGACCTTAATTGTAAGGTGACCATATTAGCAGGACTAACACCCTATACTTTACTGGTACAGAAATAATTTGGGCCTGTCCTAGGGTGACCTTAATTGTAAGGTGACCATATTAGCAGGACTAACACCCTATACTTTACTGGTACAGAAATAATTTGGGCATGTCCTAGGGTGACCTTAATTGTAAGGTGACCATATTAGCAGGACTAACACCCTATACTTTACTGGTACAGAAATAATTTGGGCCTGTCCTAGGGTGACCTTAATTGTAAGGTGACCATATTAGCAGGATTAACACCCTATACTTTACTGGTACAGAAATAATTTGGGCCTGTCCTAGGGTGACCTTAATTGTAAGGTGACCATATTAGCAGGACTAACATCCTATACTATACTGGTACAGAAATAATTTGGGCCTGTCCTAGGGTGACCTTAATTGTAAGGTGACCATATTAGCAGGACTAACACCCTATACTTTACTGGTACAGAAATAATTTGGGCATGTCCTAGGGTGACTTTAATTGTAAGGTGACCATATTAGCAGGACTAACACCCTATACTTTACTGGTACAGAAATAATTTGGGCATGTCCTAGGGTGACCTTAATTGTAAGGTGACCATATTAGCAGGACTAACACCCTATACTTTACTGGTACAGAAATAATTTGGGCCTGTCCTAGGGTGACCTTAATTGTAAGGTGACCATATTAGCAGGACTAACACCCTATAATTTACTGGTACCAAAATAATTTGGGCCTGTCCTAGGGTGACCTTAATTGTAAGGTGACCATATTAGCAGGACTAACACCCTATACTTTACTGGTACAGAAATAATTTGGGCGTGTCCTAGGGTGACCTTAATTGTAAGGTGACCATATTAGCGGGACTAATATCCTATATTTTATTCTTTCAGAAATAATTTGGGACTGTCTTAGGGTGACCTTAATTGCAAGGTGACCATATTAGCGGGACTAATATCCTATATTTTATTCTTTCAGAAATAATTTAGGACTGTCCTAGGGTGACCTTAATTGCGAGGTGACCATATTAGCAAGACTAATATCCTATACTTTACTCTTTCAGAAATCATTTGGGACTGTCCTAGGGTGACCTTAATTGAGAGATGGTCGAGTTGGACACAAAGTGAGGTTAGACTGTAGTGATAATTTTTACTGAGTTTTTGTAATGTAGGTTTCTTAATATTATTCATTTCATACCACTTTTCTCTAGTTTTGTGTTTCAACAGTTTTACTTTGTGCTAGGGATAAATAAATTATAAATAACTGTAATCTTACTTACATAGTCATATTAAAGATAATTTACATCACAACCTCACATCGGGCATTTCTCATAACCTTCATCAGTGGATTGGCATTACTATGTCATATGACTGCCATGTGACACAAGAATGGTGGGAGCTCCTGACCAACACCTGTCACATGACACTGGTCATGTGACACATCCATAACAAAGCCAATTTGCTGATGAGGATCATGAGACACTGCCAAAATATTCTGAAATTCGGGTTTCTTGTGATATTGTCTAGTTAAGCAAGCCAAGAAACTTGAATTTCTAAACACTGAAGGGTATAATCTGACGTTTTAAGTTTTAAGTGCCTGTATGTATTCGGACACCATGTTTTCAGATACAGGTCTACCCTTAAAATCTACAAAACACATTATTTTTGTATACCTTACATTTTTGGACACCTCTGTAAAAATAATTGTTCTTTGTTCCTGTGTAATCAGATACCAATAATTAGTGGTCTTTTATAAGCATAACTTCTCACAGATGACGTTACAAAGCTCAATTAATAGCAAGGGTAGTCAAATAACACAACGTCAGCAGTCTTTCATGTTTGTAAATATTCACACAGCGCATCTGTGAATTATTTTCCTGTATTTTTGGACAGCTGAGAATTTAATTATTTTTAGGTGTCAGAATATACTCTGACATTACAGTAAAGTTGTAACTCTTCTCTTTGCTACAGTAGTAGTAGTAGTATTAGTAGTAGTAGTCATCATTACAGTAGTAGTAGTAGTAGTAGTCGTCGTCGTAGTAGTAGTAGTATTAGTAGTAGTAGTCGTCGTCGTAGTAGTAGTATTATTATTAGTAGTAGTCGTAGTAGTAGTAGTCGTAGTAGTAGTGGTGGTGGTGGTAGTAGTAGAAGTAGTAGTAGTGGTAGTGGTAGTAGTAGTGGTAGTGGTAGTAGTAGTGGTAGTAGTAGTAGTAGTGGTAGTGGTAGTGGTAGTAGTAGTGGTAGTGGTAGTAGTAGTTGTAGTGGTAGTGGTAGTAGTAGTGGTAGTGGTAGTAGTAGTAGTGGTAGTGGTAGTGGTAGTAGTAGTAGTAGTAGTAGTAGTAGTGGTAGTGGTAGTGGTAGTGGTAGTAGTGGTAGTGGTAGTGGTAGTAGTAGTAGTAGTGGTAGTGGTAGTGGTAGTAGTAGTGGTAGTAGTAGTGGTAGTGGTAGTGGTAGTGGTAGTAGTAGTAGTAGTAGTAGTGGTAGTGGTAGTGGTAGTAGTAGTCGTAGTAGTAGTGGTGGTGGTGGTAGTAGTAGTAGTAGTAGTAGTGGTAGTAGTAGTAGTGGTAGTGGTAGTAGTAGTAGTAGTGGTAGTGGTAGTAGTAGTAGTAGTGGTAGTGGTAGTGGTAGTGGTAGTAGTAGTAGTAGTAGTAGTAGTATTAGTAATAGGCATCCTTCTGTCTTGTAAGGCAATGATATTATTATACATCTCATTCGTTAAGCTCTCTCCTCTTGTGTGTTCAATATCCAGCCAGTAGGTATAACTGAGAGGAGCTCATTTCAATGTCACAAATGAATCACTAGAAACATTTTGGCCAGAGAAACTGGTGTAATCAGGAACAAGGTATTAATTAGTCAGTCACCAAACAGGGACATTTTATTGGCGAGAAAGGGATGTAAACATTGTATGTTTTAAAGCTTCTTTGTCTGCCAAACTGGGATAGCAAGGGTGATGCAGAAATGAAAGGGAGAAAGTAGTTCAAATAAAACATTTCTGAAGTATAGTAAATGCTCCTGGATATTCATGCTATTAAATATGAAGATTACACGTACATCAAAGAAGCACTTCTAACACTAAATACATCGTCAGGCAATGGCGATTGTCATGATGACTGGTTGTATATTATATAATCATTGTAGCTTGATTTTATGGAACATTATGGTTTGCCTGACTCAGTTTGCTAAATTATAATTTTATTACTCCTCGTAACATACCTAATGTGCAAAACTGGTTGCAAAAATGATTGCATGTGTGCATGCATGCATACGTGCACATGGTGCGCATACTTGAATACGTGTCAGGTTTTGACTTGGCATCATAGTTGTCAATTATGAGTCTCACTGGTCCCAGCCTCTCTTTTTTAGAGTGACGACATCAAAACTTTGATGTTAAACAAATATTACTGTGACAAAAATAATTTCGGACTGTCCTAGAGTGACCTAAATTGCGAGGTGGCTGTATTACGGAGGTGACCGTAAAGCGAGATCCTACTGCACTAGTCATATAATCCATCACAATTTAACTTTATAACCTAATCCAAACACATTTCATCTTAACCAACAGTCTGCGATTCAAGTAATTCCTTTGTAATATAGTAAATAAAGCCTCTAGCAGTTTCTAAAGTTCACTAAACAATTCAGACAGGAAAGAAATCAAGCAAGAAATAATCAATAGGTGCGGGAGGGATTCTTTCAGTAGACAGAAGAACAGGTAGATGTAAAATCAAGCAGGTATATAGCAGGATATTCAAGCATGACAAACCCACATTGGTACATTGAAACACTCAAAACACACAGCAAATGGCTATGTGTAAGGCAATTGTAATTGGAAATTTTACAAATGACTTGTTTGTTGTATTTGATATCATCAATGGAGATTGTTATTTTCACAATAAAATAACTTGCATTATCTGGGGATCCAATTCACTAACATTCTTATCAGCTCTGCCTGATTTTGCTCTTTAACAGTGATTTTGTATTCTGAAAACTGTCAACCAAGATGAGTCTCTGGAATACCTTCGCCTGTGTGTCACAGAAATAGTGTCCTCTGTGACACGGCAGCAGTTTTTGCATTTTTAAAAAGCTCTTTAAATTAAACAATAAATTATGGTTAATGATAGATTTTCTTGAGCTCATTATTTTAGTGAAATTGTGCCCTAGTGTTATGTAAATCATTGTGCCCTAGTGTCATGTAAATCATTGTGCCCTAGTGTCATGTAAATCATTGTGCCCTAGTGTCGTGTTAATCATTGTGCCCTAGTGTCATGTAAATCATTGTGCCCTAGTGTCATGTAAATCATTGTGCCCTAGTGTCATGTAAATCATTGTGCCCTAGTGTCATGTAAATCATTGTGCCCTAGTGTTGTGTTAATCATTGTGCCCTAGTGTCATGTTAATCATTGTGCCCTAGTGTTGTGTTAATCATTGTGCCCTAGTGTCATGTTAATCATTGTGCCCTAGTGTTGTGTTAATCATTGAGCCCTGGTGTTGTGTTAATCATTGTGCCCTAGTGTTGTGTTAATCATTGTGCCCTAGTGTCATGTTAATCATTGTGCCCTAGTGTCATGTAAATCATTGTGCCCTAGTGTTATGTAAATCATTGTGCCCTAGTGTCATGTTAATCATTGTGCCCTAGTGTCATGTAAATCATTGTGCCCTAGTGTTGTGTTAATCATTGTGCCCTAGTGTCGTGTTAATCATTGTGCCCTAGTGTCATGTAAATCATTGTGCCCTAGTGTCGTGTTAATCATTGTGCCCTAGTGTCATGTTAATCATTGTGTTTAGTGTCAGTGAGTCTGTTTGACAGTGAGAAAGTGTTTCAAACATCGCCATGGTTACCTGCAGTTCTAGCATAGATGATGTCGAGGACATTTCCATGGTAACAGGCACTTCCTGATAAAACAACGACATGACATAAAGCAAGACACAGTCACTCTAAAGGGTCAGACATAGTGGCAAACTATCGCAACTGTGGAATTTAATGACACCGACACATTTGGTGATGAGGCATTGACAAGACAAAGGGATCATGACATAACCACAATATTACCACAACAATGCAAACGTTTATAAAATTATGACACAGAAATACAACATTGCTAGGCTAATCATCTTTTGACACATGAATACGATGACGATGCAACTAATTATGACATGACGACACAAAGTGAAACACTACGATGACACAAAGTACATGGCATAAGAACATAGCATCAACACAGCACCAATGACGCGACATCACGGACTGACACAGGACTGACACAGGACTGACACAGGACTGACACAGGACTGACACAGACAGAGTTCTTCAAGGGTGACATAGTAACATGAAAGGGTACGACACGATGACACAGAGTTCCGCAAAATACTGATGCAACGACATAAAGGCTTCAAATGATGACACAGACAGCCATAAGCTGACGTACGTAACAGTGACATATAATCTACGTTAGCTCCACAATACTGACAACACGACATGCAATTCAACATCACTAAAAAGGCACAAAGGATTATGACATGATGACACACACGACTCTGATGACAAGAGCATACTGATGACATTTGATCGTGGTGATACAGCATCACCACATTACATGACATTTTGGCCACTGTCAATTATAACCATTTTATACAGTGAAGACTGACATCTGCTCCAAACTGTAAAATATGGCATTGCCCAATTAAGTAGCACTCTTTGTCTGGAAGTTTGGCCACTTTAATTTGGATCACAAAGTTCTATCAGTTGACATAATTCTTTAAATACGTCTTTACAGCAATTTTCTTTTCTTTTGTAAATTTTCATATACTTTCCCAGGATAATGGGAACTCTGTAAGTTGCAAAATCTGGAACAAAATTCCTTAAATTCATCTGAAATTATAACTGCAAAAGGTTCACAACATACTTTTTTGATAGTGCATTTCCACATTAAATCATTGGCACTGTGATGACGACCATTACACCTAGTTCATGACAATGTTTCTGGCATGTTGCACCTCTGAGCCTAGGTTCAAGACGATTTAGGCACTTCGGAAGTGTCATTATTATTGTTATATAGACAAAACATGACGTAGAACAGCAGAAAGTCTAACTACGTATCTATAAATGATCTTCTGAACACGAAGGCCATCCTTCATGAATCTTTCCCAGAATACTCTGGGAGGCAGGTGATACTAACATTACAATACAGACAATAATTTCTACCAAGACGTTGCTATATAGTGTACGCACTCACCACGTTCATTTGGATGATGGTGTCCGTCTTGCTGAGCAGCGGCTGCTTCTCATCAATGTTGATGGCAACTTCGTCATGGTTCATGGAGAGGGTGACGTGGGGGATGGCCTGGTGGGGCATAGGGGGCAACAGCAGGGCGGGCTGCTTCGGAGAGCGTGGCTCAACTATCAACAAACTTCATGTCAACATGTTGCAATAACATGGAAACCTACATTTTAGTGATTTTTGTGGGCAACTTGGCACAATTTCTGTGCAGTAGAGCTCAGTAGAAAAGTTAACTATAAAAATTATCAAGTTAAATAAGACAAAGGTGAAGAAACAATAAGATTAGAGAAGGTATAGAAACTGTAAGTCAAAGGTAGACAAAAAGTCAAAAATCACGACAACAATAATCAAGAAAGAGTAACTTTAAGGTCTAGATGTGGTAAGTTAAATGCTGCTTAATAACTATCAGATTAAAAAAAAATTTACTTAACAAAGATTTAGCATAGCAAACATTTGACGTTTAACAAAGAGATTTCACTTAACAAAAAAATTACATAACAAAGAATTTACTAAACAAAGATTTGACACAACAAAGATGTGACTTAACAAATATATAACGTAACAAAGATCTGATTTAGCAAAGATTTGACTAACAAAGATTTAGCATAACAAATTTCATTTAGAAAGTTTTGACTTAAAGATTTGACAAAGAGGGGATTGGCTGACCTGCTCCGAGGAACTTCTTGACTGCTTCCTTTGCTGTCTTTGTTGTCGGCACGTACATGAACTTGCGCATGTTGTCAATGACGTGAGTCCCCACCAGGACAAAGCGGCCAAAGTTGCGACAGTCGACACAGCGGATTGTGATTGGTGGACAGTAGAGTTCATTGTCCGGCAGCTCCTGTCAATGGCCACGGGAGCAATGTCAATGGCTGTAATGTGGAACGCATTGTGCTGTCGAGATACAAGGAATTTTCTATACAGCCAAACACTGTTTTTTAAGGCTGGAATCATATTTAATGTGGACAAATTGCCTTGAAAGGCCTTAAAACATTCCGCAACCAGTGATAATGTATGTATGCTTTAATAGATTTATTCAAAGGAGGGCATAAAATACAATAGCATATCCAGAGATGTCAGCTAAGTTTGAAAAAACATTTAATGATACATAAATTATGCCCAATCGACACTAATTAAAAAAGTTCTGATATTGCTGTTTAATCAGAAAGACACATAGTTACCACATCAAAAGATTTCACAGGGATGAGGAAGTTTGGATTCTTCTTTGCGTTTGAAATTACAGAAGAAGCAAGCACGTGACCAGCGCATTCGATGTCAATGCGAGGTCGATCAACCAAAGTCAGTTGGATACGCTTGAGTTCACGCACGCCCCAGAACAGAACCTGCAAGACAGTGACAGACAGTTCTGAATTCACACAAGAATCATCCCATTTAGATCTAGGCTGTCATCACCAAGTGTCGGCCATGCTACAACTGTGTCACAGGCCACCTAATGTGCATGTGAAAAATAAATTTTAAATGTTTCATGTGCACTTGAAACAACCACATGGTCTAAAATATGGTCCACAACATGATCCACAGCATGGTCTTCAATGTGGTAAAGTTCTTGATGTACTCCATAATTAGGGTCACAACATGGTCTACAATATGGTCCACAATATGATCCAATGTGGTTAAGCAACAGTCCATAATGTGGTCCATAATTAGGTTCACAACATGATCCACAATATGGTTCACAAAATGGTCCACAGTGGTTAAAAACACAGTCCATAATATGGTCCATAATTAGGTTCACAATATGGTCTACAACATGTACCTCGATGCGATGTTTGCTGAGAGTGGGTCTGATGCCCTTGGGCACGGGCATGACGGGACCACGGTCCTTGCCTTGCATCGTCGGCATCTCCAGCGGCGGTAGGTCCTGACCAGTGCTGTCACCTGGTGTCGCATACTGCAATCAACAACATAGAGGTCTTCTGGAGGTCATATTATTTTACCCAGCAACATCTTAATGGGGTGGCACCACCTAGATGCACATTAACGTTACCTAAACGCACATATCGAAAGGCACCAACACAACACCAAATGGAACGAAAATGGCCAGGATTATTTATTTCTGACATTGATAACCATCCAGGTAGCCTGGCTGAAACATGAAAGAATAACATATCTACAAACAAATGTGGGCCACTTCATCTTCTACCTAAACACATCGCTACAAAAGGCCCACATTATGGGTATGAACAGTAACATACCAAAATAGAACTACGACATATAAATCACATGGTACTAATACAAATTGGTAATATGCATAGGGGTGGGGCCATTCCGCCCGCCAATCACAGTGGAGGCGTACAACAGTAAAAAATATCCAATGTTGTATTTTGAATGTTTTGTGCTGACACGATATCATAATCCAATACGGGAATGTGACCTAAAACCTCGCGAGAACAATAATATAAATCCTATCCTTAATGTTTAAACAGTAGGAACACGGAGAGGGAGGAGGAGATACATTTCTTGATATTAAAACGACCTGAACCTGAATTCTTGTGTGCTGAAATTATCCCGCGTGCGAATCACGTGGTCTTTCTGCGCTACGTATGCTGATTGGCTAGGAAACTACTACGCAATCACTGTGCAACAGGTGCAGCTGTGTGGGCAGTCTAGACGTTGGACTATGGCCAGGTCAAAGTCAACTCCCTCCACAGCAGGATGGCTAATATCAGTAGTGTCGCCAGCTCAGTATGAAGTCTAATTTCAAACTTCCACATATATGTCATTAGCAATTTCATTGACATCACATTTTTTATTAACACCAGGACAACAGTTTTTACTTTGTATTATTAACAATTTCCAAAAAAGAATGGGTTCAAAAACATTTAAAAGTAACACCTTTATTTTTAAAAGTTCCTCATTCGCTAAGGATTCTATTAGTTTTAGGGTTCGTTCCAGATGTTAGACAGACATTTAATTGATTGTTCACAATGTTACGAATGATTTCTATAAATGTTCTGAGGTTCACTGATCAGTTTGGCTGATTTTACATAATTGGTGTTGTGAAAAACCACTCCACTTTAGGTGATAACAAACATCAAGTAAAAATACCTGAGTATATGTACATAAATACATATATGTGTACAATCATACATACAAACGAAAGTGAGACACACATTTTTAAAGCAATATAAATATATAACAGTGAGTGTCAATTATGTAGTTAGCTTTTTTCTCGTCAAAGATCAAATTTCTACCTGTCCAAAAACGAACTCAACCCATCCAAAAGACGGTCTAGATTATAGCTATGCATGACGTACCTGCAGCAACTCAAAAGTAGCCAGTAGTTCACCAGCCTTGTCTTCACCTCGGAACACATCGTGCCACTCAAGTTGTGGCGGAAAGTTTGGTGACTCGTATTTCTCATTTGACATCTTCACGACAGGTTTCGCCATCGTGCGACCTATGAACTCCGACTTGCCCTGAGAAAACGGCAACTGACTGTGAGGTTCGGAAACTAGTTTGGGGTGAGAATGAAACATTTCATGCAGCTGATAGCTATAACGTCACATTGTACAGGGTGGAGAAAGCTGTGGGTTGAAGACTGTAGCTACTACTACTACTACTAATGAATAGGAAGTACTTACCCACACAGGCAGCTAAATCATTGAACAATCACCTGCCTAGAGAACTTTGTCATGTAGATGTTATACACAGGGTCCGTACACGTGGACAGATACCAAATTCAAGGCTATTTAACCGAGATTGAACTGGCACTAGACCATTGACCTCGACCTACAGCAGGTCAACAAAAAATAAAGGGACATCAAAATGCTGACAAATAACAGATTTGGATGGAATGCTTTAACTGCCTCGTGACGATCTACAGATGCATGAGCTGTTAAATCGAAGTACATAACACCCATGTCCATAAAAAGTGACTGGTCAAGGAAGATCAATTTGAATGAACAGGAAGACCTGCATCATATTGTGCTAGATAAAAATGTGGTTGATGGCTGAGCAAAATTTCAGAATTAGTGTTTGTCACATATTTTTTTCAGACAAATTGTTCGAGTTGTCAGGAGAAGATGTTCAACGTTCGCGCATGCACAGTAGCTGACATTGGCCGGATACTTTCATATTTTTATTTTACTGAATATCAGTGTTATGATTTTTTAAAGAGCGGGTTCTATGAAAAACTGACTGTCGACTACACAGACAGAAATATGAATGGGAAACTGTCATAAAGAAACAAGTATTGTAGAGTCAACTTCTAAAGGAAAGATAAGGGAAAAGGGAAAGTGGAAAAACTGGGTTGTATTGGGAGAGAGGGTAACACGATGATAGTGACGATGACGTCATTTCTGGTATCACGTTTCTATTTCCTATGTTTGTAGCAACCTTTAAATGTGTACTGAAGTACGCACAGAAGAAGACACACCGTTAATGGAAGGAAACGTTGGAAACGACAAGCTGGATTGAAAAAACAAATACATGCTTGCATGCTCGTGCACACATTCTTGAGGTAGGAGATACAAATGGGAATAGAGGTTGAATAAAACTGAGATATCGAATGGGATTAGCTTGTTTTAAATGCAATTTTCTTCATATGTTAATGGAATTGAAACATTTCAACTGCCATCGGCAGTCATCAATTGTTCTTCCCTTTAAATGTTGATATCACTTTAAACTCCATATTTGCGATATAAAGAAAATTTTATTTAAATTATTCCTCCAACTTGCTGACCATTGTCACCTAGCTTAAATTACAGTTGATACCACAATCACTGAACCTGCTATAAAATACTGACATAATATGTTTGACGTTGGATAAATGTCAGATTCTGAACTATCGACTTCCGACCTTCGTAATCATCTACATTCCAACCATCCAACACCAGCAGCCGACAATGCAAAGTCAATTAATTTTGACATTCCATAAAATGTTAATAAGTCATCAGTGTATTCAAACTGCGGAAGAGAGAAAGGGGTAGAAACTTACGCATGCATCACCTTATTTTTGATAATCCTCATAATTTTTCATATATTAATATCTACCCACGAATCTTTTAATTAACCACTAAATGAAAGAGCGCAAGCAGACAAGCCAAAGAAGCCTCTGGAAAAACAGATTTCCAAAATATCTGACTAGAAATAAGAAATAAATTATCCTTGATAACGATTTAATGAAACACTGACATTAAAAGTTGCAAACGTTTGCACTGTGCAAGAAACAATGCAAATGGTGTTGTTAGAAAGTTCTTTATTGGCTGCCTGCTACTGAGAGGAGTCGAAGCAAGAAAGCTAATGAAGCCAGCCACATTGGCCAAAATGACTTGACTGTCTCCATGTCTGTTTATGTCAATTAGTCCTTGCAGGAATCTGCCTTGTATATTTTCAACTTTGTAATTCTTTAGTGAATAGCAGTGGTTGTCTTCCAGAGAGTTTGTAGTCACAATAGCATTTTAAAATTAATTCAATATAGAGTTGTTTTGTTTGCTTTTTTATTCTGATCTCTACACGAGAAGATGTACTCATCAAAATCAATACAATTGTGTATTAATGACGTATTGAAATCACAAAATGAGAACTGCATTTGTAAAAACAAAGCTTGAAAATGTGAAGTATATAACATTTAATTACATGTAGTGAGATAGTTTTTTTTAATACACTTTTAAGACTTGCATCAAAACAGCACCTAAATGTAACATAATAATTTTCCATCTAAGTTTCAATTTATAAATCTGATTTCTATTCTAATGATTTAGTTCCACTGAGCCTCACCTCTCTATACAATTTTTTTTATACAAGTAAAATACAATACTTTAATACAAAAATCTATAATTTTCCATACATATCAATCATATTTCTATCATGTTAGTTTAGCTGAGAATGAACAGACCAATCTGATCATTTTAATTTTTGTTTTTATATTGTATATATAATAACAAATCAAACTCATTCTGTCTGTCTGTCTGTCCGTCCGTCCACAGGTAGTCAGTACTGAGCCAGCCGCACAATTCATTAGTTGTTACCTGTGGAGCACTACTTCTCCCAGACTGATACGACTAGGGGGAGAAAATGAGATTGTACTGTTAAGAAACAACATCTCATACACCCACTAGCAAACCCACAGGTAGATATGAGACACACCCACAGGTAGATATGAGACAAACCCACAGGTAGATATTCTCAGATACAATCAATACGAAAATATTCAAAGGGAAGGTGGTTAATCTTTGTCATTTCTTGGCCACTCTTACAGTGCCAAATAGTCCTCTTCTCCAGCTGTATTCTAGTTTGTACATTTCCTATCTGGACAAACAGGTCTGACATGATGTTTCTTCAAATGATAGGAAGGGACTTACTGCTCCTACCTGGAAACCAGTAATGTTGAGCTGGAAATAAAATCACTCTGATGACAGCCTTGAAACTTTAAGAGCTCCTTCTGCATTCACAACAACATACTTCAGTTGAATATGAATACATATATAATAAATTTAGAGAAGTTGAATACAAATATTTTCAAAAGTATTCAAATACAATATAATACCGCAAGGTTTGAAAAAAATATTCAAACACAAATATTTCCAAAAGTATTCAACATTGGAATGTTTGAAAAAAATATTTAAACACTTTCAAAAGTATTCAGACAATTGTTTGAAAAAGTATTAAAATAAGAATACTTTCAAAAGTATTCAAATATGAATACTTTGCACATTTTGAATAACTTTTTAAAAGTTAATATTTCAAAAAAATATTCAAATACTTTGCAAATTTTGACAAATGTATTCAAATACATATATTCTAGTGAATATCTAAACATATTGAGCACTGTTAAAACAGCAATAAAATTCACGTATTAATTCACCCAAGTGAGTGCTACATATTTTGCAACCAAAATTATAACAGGAAACGCTGTTGGCAATTAGCAATGGTGTTGTTACATTAAAAACAGTATATCTTCAGAAGTGGGAGTAAGATGGGTGGTAGCCAAACTCAGGGTGGGTAGCTATGGTCATGGTGGGTAGCTATGGCCAGGATGGGTAACTATGGTCAGGGTGGGTAGCCATATACAAGGTGGGTGCAAACCAGGTTTTAGATGCATATGGTGGACACACAATTTTACGTCATGCCGCTACGTCCACACATCATTCTGGCGTCTAAACTAGTCTACAGTAGAGTGAACACTGGTTTCACGAAGCGATGTCTTAGTAAATGACGCGGTTTTTCTAATATAAGTGAACATAGGAGTTTACGCAAACACTAGGTAACTGTGTAACTTTAAGTACGCTTCATGAAACAGGCCCCAGATCTTCCAAATAGAAAGTCTACGACATTCAAGGATATTAGTTTACTAGCAACTATGTAATATATTACAGTGAATCTTTTAAAATTTCTATACCTACAACAAAAGTTGTTTATTCCAGCATAAGTGGTTTTAATCAAATCAGAAGAATAAATGAAACAATATTGATTCGAGTAATTTACTTCTATTTTACAAAAATATGATCAGCACCAGGAAAAGTTATAGTCATCCAAATTATATTCACAAGCCACTATCATTTTAGATAAAAAAAATTACATTTTACATGTATTCTATATTCACTATGCTAATGAAAAATACTGTTAGTAATAAAACAATCACATGAGAGGATATAACACAGACATTTATCTACACCTTCACTGGTCGAGCGAGATATCAAAGTGACTACGTTTTGACATACCACTTTATCCTGGTCGAACATTTCAACAACGATGACAGGTGGTTCGTTCTTGAGATCGTCGATCGTTCCATACACGATGACTTCGTTAAAGATGAGCATTTCATCCCACGTTGGACTCAGTGTCTCATCGATCACCTGGGTACACTGACTCTGGTCACCGAAGACAACGCGGGCAAATGGGTCGGACAGACCCGATGCATCCGAGCCAATCAGACGTCTTGCCTGGTACATGTGAGCCCGCAGTTGGAACACCTGGTGTTCTGCAGAGGAACCGAGAATAGTCTGATTTACAAAACTTGTGACGGTTAAACTGAACTTGTCTGTTCCTGATTGTTTAATATAACGTTCTTATTATTAGAATAAATACTCGAATAAATATAACAGGCATATTGCATTTAATAAGTTTGAAACATTGTTTGAAACATTAAGACTGTATAGAAAATGTTCACATAGTATTTGAGAGGCAGGTTGGGCTAAATGCAAGTTCCTGGAATTACTTTTTTGATCCGACTGGTTCCCATGGTCAACACCAAAAGTGGGACAAAGTACTATTTATCCGGTGAATTTACTATTTATACGATTACCACCCCTGTAGTGAGATGGTGATTATGGGTAACATCCGGTTAACATAACACATACCTATGTACTTGATTTCTGCAGGTGGGGTGCCAACGATGCGACAGGTGCGTCGTACGTGGGGCGTGTCCTCGTACCCCCCTGGCATACCCTTGAGCACCTCCTTCTTGTGCTTGGAGAGTCCGAGCCACAGATAGACATGGAGTCTGGCCTGGACGGCCCAGCCCGACTGGCCATGGCCCTTCTTCCCAGGCAGCTGGAAACACAAACACAGGCGGGTAATGCTTTGTATTATATAACTCTTAATTTATATATATTTTATGACATAATATATATATATCTTAAATAACTTATACATTTATTCTGCTAATTTTATATCTATATTCCAAATACGCTTGATGCTAGACATATTTCGACAAATTACAGCAGAACTTCTTTTTGATGTAGAATGTGAGTTTCACATATTGGGAGATGACGACACACAATCAGTTTACCGATAAAAAACATGAATTTATATAAAAATTCAAGTCAAAACTACGGATTTCATCCGCAAAAATGTGACGTGTCCTCCAAGCCCTGCACCGACCTTGAGGAAGAGCGTCTGCACTTTGCCGCAGTCCTTGCCTAGCTCCTCCTCCACAGGCGAGAACACGATGTCCTTGGCGCTGAGGCTGTAGTAGGCCACCCTCTTGTTGTTGCTCAGCATCCACACGTAGATGTTGGGCAGGGCAGACTGTGGTTCGTCCTGCACGTGGCGCAGCTGAGACAGAAGGTTCGTACTCGTCTTCAGTTTTTCCTTCAAGTTGCCCTTGTTGATCGTTGCCTTCAGCGTCCGCGCCATCGTCCCCACTTGATCCTATCGGACATATCCTCAAGGTCAATGTAACGTTTTTCAAGGTCAATGTAACAATATCAAGGTCAAACGGTTAATGTCAAGTTGCCAATTTCAAGGTCAACTGTGCGATTTTGTGGTAAATGAGTTCAAGGTCAAACAGATTGTTTTCAAGGTAAACTGATGATTTAATTGTCAATAATATTATCAATGAGTTTAATTTCAATTCAAATATTTCATTGTAAAACCGATAATTTAATTCTTTTGTCAGAGTTCAGTCAATCAAATTACTGTTGAAGTAAAACCAAGGATTTCAATGTTGTCATTGAATGAGAACAAAGTAAAATTATTTCAAGGTCAATTAAATAACAAAACTGGGCGTGCTGCACTTGAGACCATCTTGTTTGTTCAAGTGCTGCCAGGTGGCACCATCATCTGCTGCGCAATTAGAGATCTCGGCATTCTTACTAGGTGGAGTGGCAGTTAAATTGTTTCTGTACGAGTTCCAGACATCTGAACGAGTATTACTTAATTTCATGTATGATACCTCAGTGCTCTAATTAAAATACAGCATCATAATTATTCATCATGGACAAACAAACACAATCCGAATTGAATTTGAAGGAATTTTTCGAAAGTATGTCCGCAAGGCACAGATGCCAACCCACCACTTCTCGTTGACACAATCGCATTCTCTCCTTGTCGAGCTTCGAGCGGCCGGCAGATGACATAGACTTGCCGTGCGTGAGCGTGCCGTAGCGACTGCATCTCGTGGCAAGGTCGTCCAGGACACCCCGTAGTCGCCGCTCCGGGAACACCTGCTCTTGACGAATCATCTCGCTCACGTCAGCCAGTCCGTCCTCCTGTTGGACACGATTATGTTGTATTAAGGGGAGGTCAAAATGCCCAAAAAATATGTTAAGGATTACATGGGGTTTTCAGTGGATACCATGTATTGCGATGAAAAAATCGCTATAGTGTCACTACCTGGCAGGTGAAATATGATTTGTTATGGTAATGCATAATGATGCTGATAGCCATTTAGAACCATAACAATTAGGGAGACCCACCCCATGTCTGGTGGGGAGCGGTTGAACTTATGCTAAATGCGTAAATGGTTTGGGACTTTGCAAACTCATGAGAAATCTGATTTCTGACTCGTAATTGATGCAAAACAATCTCAATCAAAGCCACAAAAAATGCAGCGCGATGTCGGAGTTCATTTTGTCAAATGCAACTCAACTTCTTTGAAGATAAATTCTCTTAATTCACAAATGCAAACTGCTTTCACAACATGGCAAAAGAACAGGTAACATTGACCTTTATAGAGTCTAGGTCACCAGCTTGACATGTCTAGTTAGTGTACAAGAAGGATCCGATCGATGTAAATGAAAGGCCAAGGAGCAATGAGTTTGCATAGTGGTTTTAGCATAATTGCATGTATGGTGGTTGGGCAGTTTTAGGATTGTGCAGTAACGAGTTAATAAATACTTTATTATTATAACAATTATTATTATTATTATTACATTATTGTTATTATCATAACAACAAATAACAATTATGACAGTATTGTTATTATCATAACAACATATACCAATTATTACATTATTGTTATTATCATAACTACATATACCAATTATGACATTATTGTTATTATCATAACAGCATATACCAATTATGACATTATTGTAATTATCATAACAACATATAACAATTATGACATTATTGTTATTATCATAACAACATATAACAATTATGACATTACTGTTATTATCATAACAAAATATAACAATTATGACAGTATTATTATTATCATAACAACATATAACAATTATGACATTATTGTTATTATCATAACAACATATAACAATTATTACATTATTGTTATTATCATAACAACATACAACAATTATGACATTACTGTTATTATCATAACAACATACAGCAATTATGACATTATTGTTATTATCATAACAACATATAACAATTCACACACAATAGATATGAACATCCAGGAACATGACATTTGATTGGCTGTATGAGAGGTGAGTGAGAGGTGCATGAGAGGTGTGTGAGAGGCGTGTGAGAGGCGCATGAGAGGTGTGTGAGAGGCGTGTGAGAGGTGTGTGAGAGGCGTCTGAGAGGTGTGTGAGAGGTATGTTAGAGGTGTGAGAGAGGTGTGTTAGAGGTGAGAGGTGTGTGAGAGGTGCGTGAGAGGTGTGTGAGAGGTGTGTGAGAGGTGCGTGAGAGGTGTGTGAGAGGTGTGTGAGAGGTGTGTCACTGACCAGTTTGTCTGCGATCTTCTCTATCATGTTGGTGTTGTAGAGACGACGTCGATGGTCCTCAAACATGGCCTTCACCCACAGACACGGTTTGTTGGCATCGTACGGCAGGAAGTAGTAGAATCTATAAACATACGTGTTGCACTAGAGCATTCTGGGACGAGAGAGTGCTAAGGGCATTGGGGTCATCACAAAATCATGGAGGAGTTTTATTTAGGATACTTAATAATAGATTGCAGATGCCTTTGCTTATAGAATTTGTAAACCACTTGGTGAAAGTGATTGTTATGTAACAAGATGACACACACAGCAACACCCATAGGCATGGTGGTACCACCTATTGGGTGAAAAATATATTAATGCACATTGACGCTTTTGTAGATAACTGAACCAAGCTGTGTGGTGGCTCAGGTCTTGGCAGCCAGTCACCCCACTTGAATCCGGCAGTTATTGGCTGTGATGTTGGAAGCCGTTTTGTGTCGCACAAAGCCTAAAGTTCCACAACACATGTTGGTGGGTGTGGGGGTGGGTGGGGGTGTGGGTGTGGGGGTGGGTTTGGACCAATACGAAACGTTACGTTTTTGAAAAATGCGAACTTATTAGACCCCAATTAGTGGTCATTCCCTCATACACCAACAACCACCTGTGGTCAGTGGCCTTACCTGTGGTCAGTGACCCTACCTGTGGTCAGTGGCCCTACCTGTGGTCAGTGGCCCTATCTGTGGTCAGTGGCCCTACCTGTGGTCAGGGCCCCTACCTGTTGTCAGTGTCCCTACCTGAGGTCAGTGGCCCTACCTGAGGTCAGTGGCCCTACCTGTGGTCAGTGCCCCTACCTGTGGTCAGTGACCCTACCTGTGGTCAGTGGCCCTACCTGTGGTCAGTGGCCCTATCTGTGGTCAGTGGCCCTACCTGTGGTCAGGGCCCCTACCTGTTGTCAGTGTCCCTACCTGAGGTCAGTGGCCCTACCTGAGGTCAGTGGCCCTACCTGTGGTCAGTGCCCCTACCTGTGGTCAGTGCCCCTACCAGTGGTCAGTGCCCCTACCTGTGGTCAGTGCCCCTAACTGTGGTCAGTGCCCCTACCTGTGGTCAGTGGCTCTACCTGTGGTCAGTGCCCCTACCTGTGGTCAGTGCCCCTACCTGTGGTCAGTGTCCCTACCTGTAGTCAATGCCCCTACTTGTGGTCAGTGCCCCTACTTGAGGTCAGTGTCCCTACCTGTGGTCAGTGTCCCTACCTGTTGTCAGTGGCCCTATCTGTGGTCAGTGCCCCTACCTGTGGTCAGTGCCTCTGCCTATGGTCAGTGGCCCTGCCTGTGGTCAGTGGCCCTACTTGTGGTCAGTGGCCCTACCTGTGGTCAGTGCCCCTACCTGTGGTCAGTGGCACTACCTGTGGTCAGTGGCCCTACCTGTGGTCAGTGGCCCTTCCTGTGGTCAGTGTCCTTACCTGTTGTCAGTGTCCTTACCTGTGGTCAGTGCCCATACCTGTGGTCAGTGCCTCTACCTGTGGTCAGTGGCCCCACCTGTGGTCAGTGTCCTTACCTGTGGTCAGTGCCCATACCTGTGGTCAGTGGCTCTACCTGTGGTCAGTGGCCCTACCTGTCCCGGGTCATGGGTTTGATTGGGTCTGTTGCACTGTGCCACTCTGGCTCCCCAGTGCCCGCCTTCAGCAGCTTCTCCTTGTCCTCCTCCTCCTCCTCCTCATCATCTGAGGAACTGTCCACGTGACTCTGCACTGTTGCGTTCTTCCCGTCAATCGTGTTGCCATAGTTACCTATGCAAACAACATCATGTGTCTACAAGGTTGGACGTCAAGTGTATGTAGTTCAGAACAGATACATCAAATGTCATCAAATACAAATACCCAAGACAAGCACTCGAGGACTGGTACTAAGTACTAGTAATGGAGAAGTATTGAAGAAGTACTCAAGGACAAATACTGGATAAGTACCGAAGGATGAGTACTAGAGAATTACCCAAGGACGAGAACTGGAGAAGTACCGAAGGACGAGTACTGGGCAAGTACCGAAGGATGGGTATTGGAGAAGTACCCAAGGATGAGTACTGGATAAGTACAGAATGATGAGAACTGGACAAGTACCAAAGGATTAGTAATAGAGACGTACCCTACCCAAGGACGAGTACTGGATAAGTACTGAAGGATGAGTACTGCAGAAGTACCGAAGGATGAGTAATGGAGAAGTACCCAAGGACGATTACTGGATAAGTACTGAAGGATGAGTACTGGACAAGTACCGATGGTTGAGAACTGGACAAGTACCGAAGGATGAGTACTAGAGATGTACCCAAGGACAAATAATGGATAAATACCTAAGGATGAATACTTGAGAAGTAATGAAGGACAAGTACTGGAGAAGTACTCAAGGGCAAGTACTGGAGAAGTACACTAAGGCAAATACTGGAGAAATGTTCAAGGACATGTACTGGAGAAGTACTCAAGGACAAGTACTGGAGAAGTACTGAAAGACAAGTATCAGAGAAGTACTCAAGGACAAGTACTGGTGAAGTACTGAAAGACAAGTACTGGAGAGGTACTCAAGGACAAGTACTGGAGAAGTGTTCAAGGATAAATACTGGAGAAGTATTGGATGACACATACTGGAGGACTAGTATTCTAAGACAAATAATCGGGGACAAGAACTTGAGACCAAGTACTTGAGTATGTAGACACAGTGAGTACAGGAGGAAATTGCATGTATATAATTGATAATCGCAGAGAAATAAAATGAACTATTAAACACATATTAACATTTTTTTGTTATTTTCATGTTATTAGCACTATTGTATTGTTTCTCATATGACCACAAAATTAAGAGATTTTTGAGAAAGCAATGATTTGTTTTATTACTGCATACTTGTTTGAAAGGAGTTATACTCAAGGTGTCTCGTTTCCTTTAAGTACATAAATAATCATTGTTTATACATAAACACTCACCAATACTGATCTCGAACTGAACCGGTTTGTCACCCACTTTCTTGTCAATCATAGTCGCCTCCATGATGGTGGCAAACAGGAAGAACTCTTCAGGACGCCCAAGTGCATTCTGGGATTCACAAAACGACAAGCATTCAACTGCCCATCAACATATGCTTCAAAATGCAGAAAATACTGCCAGAATTCTTAATGATGTAACTTGGCATGTTATTGAAAAAAATGGATCAATATTATATTATCTATTTTCTGTTATATTATTTTACGTTGAATTAAATGGATCAGACGTTGTGGAAACAAAGGAAGGTCCATCATTTTAACATATTCACACACACAAATGCCCGCACACACGCACGGTGACAAATCACACATGGTGTCTTCATTACATATATATCTATTCAAGTTTGACATTTAGAGATCATCTCAGAACGTCGATATCACACAAAATTTATTTCATCAGACCTCAGCCCCCCACCCTCTCCCCTCAGACAAGTTTGTAAACATTGATATGATGATATCAATATATTAACAGTGTCGATGAGACGCGCAAAATATCGATGGCCAACACAAGATGAACTGCTTCAGAGCCCCCTCCTCAAACGAAAGTAATTTAATCTGATATCGAACGTCAACGTTGCGAGATGATCCCTTAAAATAATGCATTTACAAAAACACTAACAATACAAACAATGCTGACAGACAAAATAAAACTACGGTTAAATGCTCAGATTGTGGAATTATCCCTTAAATCAGACACTAAAATAGTACCGCTCACCTCCGCCAGGGGAAGACACTGCTGTGCCTCGACACTGCAAGGAATGATGCTGTCACTGTCGATAATGTCCGTCTTGAGCGCGATCAAGAGGCGCCCCCTGTAAGAAACTCCTTCACCTAGTCCTTCGTTCAAGTGAGCATGCTCAGAGATCATTTGGAAGTTTCGGGTCGATCCGTACAGATTCACCCAGCAGGGGCCAAAGGTCGGCAAGAATCCTGTAAGACATACTGAGAATTAATATGAGAATTACCTAATTCTGTGTTTATCTGTGCGTGCAACATTGATCATTTGTTTGAGTGCTTGAGTGTTGGTACTTTTTACATATAATACTTTATTTAAGAAATTATAAATTGCATAAAAATTAAATAAAACATATACATAATATAAAAAAATAGATAAAAAACAGTATAGATATAAATTATACACGGCTGAGATCCACTTTGCAATTTTGATATACAAACATCATGTCGCTGGTTGCAATAATCTGTAATATTTATAAATGAACACTTGCAATATTTTGCAGCATATTTTATTACATATTGGTTATGTAGGGGCCAACTGTTTGTGTTGATAGAAAGAATACTGTAAATACTCGTCATGGAACTATTGCAGTTACATAAATGAATTCAATTACAAATATGGCATAATTTGAAAACCGTAATCAACTGAACCCTGTTTCTGGCCACCAAGTAATTTTTTTTTCAGCAACACGAACTTACTAATGGAATAATTAATCGGTTTGTTCAATAATTGACAGCGTGTTCAGTAATGAGCATTTATTTATAGTCTTAGAACATATTTTAACCATCGACCTAACATCTTAATGACAACTGTTTTTACAGTTATCTTTTTCTACAATCCAAATAATAATTTTTTTTAATAAATTACATAATATTCATATTTTTTTACATTTCAACACAATCATTCTTACATGTATTTTATTATTATATCGGCTTTAGTATGTGTTGTCTGCTAAATTTTCTCTAATTCCTATTTCTAATTATGTCTCCCTCACGGAAGAGATAAAATTCATTCAATGGACTTCAAATTAAAAAAATACTTTATTGTCTGTCTTAAAACAACACATTCTAAAACAGAAAAGTGTCTTCAGATTCGTCCATTGATTACTTAGCTTTGTCAATTATTTATATAAAAAATAACACACACAAACACACAGTATTACTGCGTAGAAATGTTGTAATACTTACAAATAAAACGTCTAAAAATAATACATATGTTCAAAAATAGTAATAATGCCAAAATGTTTCTTCAACTTACCAAAGTAATGCACATAACTTCTAGCCACATATAACGTGCAGTTTGTGATTTCAAAAGCAAGTTCCAAATTGTCAACCAGGGGCGCTCTAACCTTTCTCGCCTTCATTTGAGACCTTCGCCAGGTCGATGTAGTGCGTGCCGATGACATCATCATTGACGCTCTCGTTGTCTCGCAGCTGGATTTTGATTCGTCGACACAGTGGAGGAAACATCTCGGTGAACACGAGCTGTTCGTTCCAGACAGGCTCGTAACAACCGTTCCTTACAGAAGTCTTGCCCTACAAACACCTTCCTCTTAAGTGACACCAACAAAGCTATTATAAATTAATAAAATTTAATGTTTATTTTCAACAACATAAAATTCAAGTATTGAAAACTGCATTAAAAAACTATAGAATGTTGAATAACAGTGACAAAAGAAAGTGTATAGTAATATTTAATTTACTTCCCCTATTACTAATTTACACAAAACGTAAGTAAATTATAACATTTACAAAACTATTTTTCAATAAAACACATCATGATAATTTTTATTTGTGGCAGGACCAAAAAAATCAATAAATCTCATAACTTTCAAATCAATATAACATTTTCATTCAATTAAATTGTTTTCAAAAACAAGGGAATAAGATGCTCCCCGAGTTGAACCTTGACCTCACCCTGTGGCCACAGAATGACACGAGGACGTAGGGGTCAACGAGGTCGCGAGGTTCGCCCGTGAATGCGCGCTTCACGTTGGCCATGAGTCCTGTGTTCATGCGGGGGAGACCTTCGGCTCGGTACACCTTCAGGATGAACTTCGCCTTCTGTCGCTCCGTTGGGACACCCACAGGGAGCAGCAAATTCCTGAGGGAGAGGAAATTGTATTTTTTAATAACTCTCCATGAGGACACACACAGGGAGCAGCACGTTCCTGAGGGAGGGGATATTGTATTTTTTAATAACTCTCCATCAGGATACCGGCAGGGAGCAGCAAGTTCCTGTGGGAGGAGAAATTGTATTTTTAATAACTCTCCGCCAAGACACCAACAGGGAGCAGCAAGTTCCTGAGGGAGGGGATATTGTATTTTTAATAACTCCATCAGGACACCCGCAGGGAGCAGCAAGTTCCCGAGGGAGGGGAAATTGAATTTTGTAATAACTGACATTTTAAAGATGAATTTCACCTTTAAATTTATAGCATATTTTATTCTTATTAAAGTTCTTTTCAATTTATCATAAGTTTCTATGTACAATATTTTTCGCTTAATTGTTTACTTAAAAGTCCAAGTGCTTAGATTACATGGTGCTAAAGAAAATGTTCTCCGACTGCTTATAAGGCAGAAATAAGTGCTCCATGATAAGTAGCATTTTAAGCAAAGCATAAAAAACGTCACTCAATTTATGCATTCTATTACGTGCTGTATGCGTCTTAGACGCGCGCTTCATAAAAAGATAGTTTCGCAGTAACGCAGTTTGGCGAGTACATCATGGCGGAAACAACCTTGGACAGTCCGCTAGGGGTTCCACGTACAAACATCCACATGGGGTCATACGTAGGTGGAAGATTCACAGATTCGACTCAAGTTGCGTGCGATGTGCCAATGGCAATGCCGTAACTTGCGTAAAGGACATTTTTACGATTCTGGTATGAATTCACGGATGAAATGACAATGGCCAACCCTGAGCTGCGCTTCAAGCAAACTATCAGAAGTAGGAAAATGAGGGGTTGATGCCAAAAGTTGGGATGTGTATTGTACATGGTAATGTAGGAATTCTGTCAGAATTTTGCAAAAGTTGGTGTGTGTATTATACATTATACACGGAAAATTACGGTAATTTATTGATAACAGTTTAGTTTTAAAATAATTGTTTCAACATCGGGTTATGCCTTATTTCTAATAAATTTACATTTTTATAATTTTATTTGTTTTATAACATTTGTGTTTTATTTTTAGTGTATAGTTTATATATTATACAATTTTGTGCACTTTATGAAAAGTGTATTGAGTTATCAAGAAGGTGTACTAAATAACAATTAAACAATAAATAGAATATTAAGTGGAGACTTACGCTTCAATATCATCTTCATCTTTGTCTGTTTTCGCAGGTGTCTAAAATATCAAATGAAAATTAACTCTTTTTTCTTTCGTAATAAATGTGTACAATAATGTGCTGATAAAAATTTGCTTGTGATTTTCCTGTAAAAATCTTACGTTGCAATCAGTTTACTACACATCATTTTACATAATTTATTTCATTCATGCATTACAACTTCATAATGTAATGTCAGCAATGAATACAAACACATCGTTACTGCCATATATGACATACGTGTCCCAGAAATCATCTTGAAAATCATACAAAAACAAACTTACTTAACAAATGACGTATTATGTTTATCTGACATATGATGTGTACAATCTTAATTTATTACAGACGTTTAATGAAATCTTGCAATTTATACTATCCAAAATACCCAACATCTCGAGAGTGACAACAAATATTCAGTATGCACGCACACATACATGCATGAATACGCATGCTAGTACACATGCACATACTCACGCACATGTATACCAACACATACTCACACACATGTATACCAACACATGTATATTAACACTTGTATAGCAACACATGTATACCAACACATATGTACCAACACATGTATAGCAACACATGTATACCAACACTTGTCTACCAACACCAACACATGTATACCAACACATACTCACGCACATGTATACCAACACATGTATACCAACACATGTATATCAACACCTGTATAGCAACACATGTATACCAACACATATGTACCAACACATGTATACCGACACTTGTATACCAACACATATATACCAACACATGTATAGCAACACATGTATACCAACACTTGTCTACCAACACATATTCATTAATACCACCTAGGTACTTGCACAAAAATAACTGCCATGTCAAAGGAGTTGTCAACTGACCTTGATGTTGTCCCCTTTGCCGACAACAGCGATGTCACATTTGACGTAACCTTTTGACCCACTAGTGATGTCATCAGGATCAGTCAGCATCGCCCATTTATGATAAAACTGGTGGTCTACAAAGGTCAGCGATGTGAATAAACAAATATAAAACAGTGGACATACAGCTGTATGTGGTCATTTCACATATTTATCCATGAATATAGTTAACATACACATTTGAATTAAATCATTAATATAATAATAATTATTATTACATTAAAGTAGCATTAATTGTGTAATATTCAATTAACGACTCAAACTATTTGGACATGCACAAAAATGTTAAAATATAAATACAATTTAGATAAAATGTTAACTTTTTTTAAAACCAGAACATAATTTGTTTGTCATGTGTCTTTTGAATGGTTGTACACATAATGATATTCTTAAACTGAACTATTAACAATTTATTGGCAATTTTGAACAGCAAGGGAAACTAAAGTATCAGTTTTGCAATCGCAATGGATATGTGTAGACTGCCATAGTTAAGTACTTATCACAAGAAAGAACAGTCTATGACTTTGCTGCATAGGTGTTTATTTGAATGAATTTTCCTTCAAAAACAAGTCCAAAAGTATGACTCCACCATAACAATTTATTTAAATGAGTTCAAATAATTAAATGTAGACATACAATGGTCAACGATGCCTGGAGCAGAGTCACACATTGAGAACACAAATCCACACCACCAGACTTTTCAAAAGTGGTCAGATCTCTAACAGTTGTAGGCTCTATATCTATAAGGTAACTTAAGGTGGCACATGAAATGACTAAAACTGCATGACCTGGTCACATAACGAGAGCCTAAAGACAACACTAGTCCACTAAAGACAACCAATTAGAAATGTTACTGGAGACAGGCATTTGAAAGGGGGAGGGAGGGAGGGAGGGAGGGAGTGTGGGAGGGATGGAGGGAGAGTGGGAGGTTGGGAGAATTAGAGTGGGAGGGAGGGAGCGAGAGATGGTGGAAGAGTTGGGGGGATGGAGGGAGAGTGGAAGGGAGGGAAGGAGGGAGAGAGGGAGTGTGGGAGGGAGAGAGGGAGGGAGGAAGGTAGAGTCGGAGGGCGGGAGAGTGAGAGTGGGAGGGAGTGAGGGAGGGTGGAGGGAGAGTAGGAGGGATGGAGGGAGAGTGGGAGGGATG
Organism: Paraescarpia echinospica; assembly: GCA_020002185.1. Lineage (NCBI taxonomy): Eukaryota > Metazoa > Annelida > Polychaeta > Sabellida > Siboglinidae > Paraescarpia > Paraescarpia echinospica. Next base: position 10,824,213 of record CM034532.1, on the reverse strand, counting down.
AAGGGAGAGCGGGAGGGATGGGGGGAGGGAGTGAGGGAGAGTGGGAGGGATGGAGGGAGAGTGGGAGGGTGGGAGAGTGAGAGTGGGAGGGAGGGATAGTGGGAGGGATGGTGGGAGAGTGGGAGGGCAGGAGAGTGAGAGTGGGGGGAGGGAGAGTTGGAAAATTTCAAAAACACCCCCCTTATTCTGATGATGACAGTCAAGCTAAGAGAGCAGCTCAAGTTACGGTGGTGCTGTAGCAACAACATCTCTACTACCCCATTTGGTTTGGCCACCAGTGAATGTTTTAGTGCCTCCCAAACTAACTTTCTGGATCCGCCACTGGGGAGGGAGGGAGGAACGGACGAAGGAAAGAGAAGAAACATTCTAAACAGAGAGACAGAGAGGGGAAAGGGGATAAAGGGGAGAAAGGGAGAAAGGGGAGAGAGGTGGGAGAGGAGTTTGTTACTGAGTAAAATATACCTATTTGATGAAATTCAGCCATTTCGTATGAAAGGTTAAAAATTCATGATCATAGGTGACCAAATTTTGACATCATTAATCGTTCGATCCATATCATAAACCTTAAGATACCCGGTGTACTGAGTATACAATAGTCAGAAAATGTGAACAATCACTATTACAGGCAAAGATGACTGATGCACATGTTGCAAAGTAGGTCAAGGACAGACAATGTAGGTCAAGGACAGATAAATGACAAAGATGGAGTGCATGATTCTATTGCCGACATGGCTTTACCTTTTTGCGAGAACACTGTGCCCACATCTAACTTAAAGGCCCCCCACAGCTTGTGGGAGCGAATAAAAGTCCTGTTCTGATGCACCTGGTGGAGCAACAAGTAGCAGAAGAGTCAATGTCAAGGTCATGCAGTGCAAGTAGGCCAAGGACACATGCAAATTCATGCACCAGCTCAAGCAAAGTGAATTCAACAATTCGTAGTTATATGGACAAAAAGGTCAAGGTCATGCACACATGCAGTCAATGTGGGCTAAACAATACAATGTCAAGGTCATGATGCATGAACAAGCAGGTCAAGGCCATTCTAAGGTTACACTCTTATGAGCAAACAAAAACATTCAGATCTGAAGTTCTCAGCCATGCATAAAGATAAGAGTAAACATTAGAAAGAACATCACATATCGTAAATTAAATATCAAAGTCATGACGAAAAAGTTAAGTATCAGATTAGAAGCCACCAAGTACTGACTCAGCAGCGCTGGAGATTCATCAACAACAAGAATTAGAAACAAGAAAAAAATGCAGACAGAAGTGTCAGAAGACCACGAGTTGGATAGAAAATAAAGAGAAAGGAATGAACAAAGGTGACACTACCATGTACAGCATAGACTGTGCCTACATCTAGCTTGAAGGTGCCCACAACGGTACCCGACCGAAGCAGGTTGCGCGAGTGTAACACCTGGAAAATTCACGGACAACAACATATGCAGATGAACAAATGAAGGTGAACAGGTGAAGAAGGACAGATGGAGGTTAACCGATGGAGGTGAACCGATGGAGGTGAACAGATGGAGGTGAACAGATGGAGGTGAACAGATGGAGGTGAACAGATGGAAGTGAACAGATGGAAGTGAACCGATGGAGGTTAACCGATGGAGGTGAACCGATGGAGGTTAACCGATGGAGGTGAACCGATGGAGGTGAACAGATGGAGGTGAACAGATGCCGACGACAGGTCAACATTTCCACTGAACATGAGTCACTTCAAGGCAAAATGCGAGAAATGCCAATTTGGGTAAAATTGTAGACTGGGTGAAATTTCAGAATAGAAATGTACAAAATTTATTTCGGGCCTTGTACTGTATTCCTAACATATTCTAATATCATGCAAGTTTTTAGTTATGCTTTGAGGACAAAGCACTGAATAGAATTTTTAAAAACATAATGGATTAATCATGTTTAGCCCTGAAACACTTCAAATAGATGCCAGTAGCTTAAAACATACACATATATTAAGGTGTCATATATGGATTTTATTGACGTCAATAGTTTAGTCTTCTGTGTTACAGTATAATTTGTAACTTTGTAATTTCTGTAAGATTATGAGCTCTAGATGGCATATTTGTTGTGCTTCAAAAAGAATGAAGGAAAATACAAATGAATTTTAGAATAATCATGTTACAACTTTTAGAATAATCACAGTAATATTTCTAATAATTTTAGCATAACAGCATAAAGTACAGGTTTACATTTAAAAAAAGATGATTTAAAGGGGGCTTTCACTGAATATTTATGGCATGTTAATGATGCTACTACACTATTTACGATGAACTGCTTTAACATTTTTTTCAAATAAATGAAATAAAACAATTTCACGTTATAATAAAAATGCTTATATTGTGCACATCAGCCTAGGCGATCCAACAAAACATTTGCAGAAACAGAAACTGGACGGTATGAACAAATGATATGTTTGGACATAAAATGCGTAAGTGGCTGATAATGGTAAATGGCTGGGGGGGCAACAAGAATACATATGCAAATATATATCTACACTGGTGCATTGTGGGATAGGTGACGGTGTGACAACAATTCATGCCATGTTCACCAGACACACATGCACATTGGTCAATTTTATACGTCAACTAGACCAACTGTGAATTATATCATTAAAGAAGCAACCGCAATTTATTTAGCTTATCCTAAATCAGGTTGATATTCAACTCTGTAGAGCATGAATAGATAAACCAACACGCACAGTTGGTTCAATGGAAGAGCACAAACTTTTGCTAAAATCAACAAACCAATTGATTTTGATGGTTTTGCTGGGTAACTTGTGAAAGTGTGAATGTTATAATAATATGTAGTCACAGCTTCAATGTTGTCTTTTTTATTAAGTTTTGCCACAAAATAACATTTATAAGAATAGTTTCTCTGATGATTTAATCAACATTTAAAACACATTTGCAGAGAGCTTTGATTTTTGTCTGAATTGAGTTTGAAACATTGTGGATAAAAAATGAATTGCGGTGGCAGCTTTACAACATCCCAATACAGCCACGTTATGAAACATGAGGACAGTTTTCATTATAACATGAGTTTTAGGAAATATTTCTCCAAAGCTACAACATCATCCAAGTAGGAGAAATTTGTGAAGCACAGAGCTTTATCAAGGCAACATTGATAATCTATTATACTGCTACTACTTTAAATATTTTCAACTTTAAAACGCAAAGTAGTAGGTGTAATAAACGAAGGTGAAAGACGTATGCCAGTTGAGAATACACCAGATGTGGGATCACACCAAGTATTTCTATTTAAGAGAGTTTGCAAATACAACAAATTATGTGAGAATTTAAAATTGGTAAATGTTATCTTTATAATTATAGTGAGCAGGTTTATATAATTTTTTTAAAATAATCTTAATTTTATCAATACTGGCTTACATCCTCAGGAGAGTATCAAATTCTTATTGTTGCACTATATGAAAATGAGAAATACAGTACGACTTTTAGAAGATTTTTATTAACAATATTACAAGATAACACAGGATAGCGGTATTAATTAGTGGATGTAACATACTGATTGAGATATGTAAGAAGTACTGGAGTTGTCCCCTTACTTACCGTGATAGTGATGATTTTGTCAAACAAGATCGCAGGAGCCATGTGAAAATCAAAGACAAAGTACTGGAAGAAAGCAAGAAAACATGACATCAGTACGTGACAGCTACGGTATAAAGGTGACATCAGTACGTGACAGCTATGGTATAAAGGTGACATCAGTATGTGACAGCTATGGTATAAAGGTGACATCAGTATGTGACAGTTATGGTATAAAGGTGACATCAGTACATGACAGCTATGGTATAAAGGTGACATCAGTATGTGACAGCTATGGTATAAAGGTAAGATAAATATCGAAGTGAACATTTCTAAATTTCGGCCCCATGGAGGTGGAACAGTCTTCCGTCAGAGTTAAAGGCAGTTCAAGTGACTTTTAAAAACTCACCTCTTCTGTGCAGCTTAGAGTGTAAACTCAACCGTAACAGTGTTTCTAAAAGTAATTTATTATTTATATAAATTTATTATAATTTAACTAACTTATTTATGTCATATTATGTCACATTTTAATTAATGTTGTCTCCTTTTATTTGCCTATGCACTATGCACCACGGTTTTAACAATGTATTATCATTTTAACTAGCTAGTTTTAGCATTGATGCATTACTGTATTTTAGGGTGTCTGAATGGACTTGTTTAGACTTATGGCACACTACAATTTGTCTTATTATTATAAGATATACAACAATTCTAAAACCAGCAATCAATCAACAAGTTCTAGAAGAAAATAAATAAAAATAAGTAAATAAAATGTACAAATTCAGTGTGTTCTCCTCACCTCGTTGTAGTAGGGGCAGTTGGTAGACTCCTTGACACTTGTGTACTTCTTCTGGTCCCCGACCTGCACGCAGACCACCGGGTCCATGTTGAGACCGGCCAACTGTCGCGCCTCAATGATTGTCACGCTCACCTGTTTCGAGACACGCATCAGATGAACAATGATTCTACCTAGTGTTTCAGGGGGTGGTTGCTTGTTTGCAGTCACAAAAACATATATAGCGTCAAGCACTGGTGGATGGTGGTTTAGTCGATACCATGTGTGACAAGGGAAATAAGTTGCTACAGTGGTGCCACCTGTTGAGTGGAATGTATATTAATGCACAGTGACGCTAATATCCATGAAAATGTTCATCAAGTTTGATGAAGACTGCTGATGGTAATCAAAATGAAGACTGCTGACGGTAACTGAAATGAACACTGTTGACGGTAATCAAAATGAAGACTGCTGACGGTAATCGAAATGCTGAAGTGAGTTTGAATTTTCATAGTTGTGTATTAAAAAACTCATTACTAATTATATGCTAATATCAATTTCCGAAATGGTTTGTAGTTTTGGAAGCCATTCTGCATCATTCAATATCTCTAGTCCAACGCAATGTATTGGTTGGCGGTGGTCCAAATACAGGGGCACTTCTTAATATGACCACCTATCATCTCCATTATATGGGATTACAATGTATTTGTGAATCACCCACCTGGTAGTCCCCTGCCTTGAGGGATGCCTGCGATGTCCTATGCTGTGTCTTCATCCTGGCAAGGTCAACAAAGGTAGCAAAACAATGTCTTCAACCAGTTTTATGTCATACGAGTTAATAAGTTGCTGCCTATTATATATGTTAAAAATATTCTTTAAAATGATATGCACAATTTTACCATCTTCAGATAACAAAAAACAAAAATGTTACTTTTTTGTGTTATAAAGTTTCACACATATCAAGAAATGAGCATCATATATTAACCAGCAGTAAGCAGTAGGAAAACAAAGGCTGTTGTCATGGTGATGACTATGTCACATTTATATCATGATTTTAGTTAGTGAGTCATTTACAGGTTACATATTTACCCCCTGTGTGGGCTCTTTTACTTCCCCTGGAATTGATACCAGATAGAAGGGACCAATGGATTACAGTGTCTCTTCTGAAAGACATAGGCAACGTGAGATGAACAAAACTGCCCAAGTTGTGAAACAGCAGTTGTAAGATTTGAACCGCGGACCCTTCAACCAAGAGTGGAGTGCTCCACCACCTGATCACTGCTCCCCATGAGTGTTATAATGTCATCAACCAAAATATCTGACTCTCCCTGTATGTGCCAAGACACTGATACCATAATTTATCGGTAATTGATAGTGACAACACTTAGTGTATGGTCATTTCCAACTTACACATTTGCCAGACATAACCAGACACTGGTGATGATAAAACTGGTGCAGACTTCTTTAAAACCGATACTGCTCTGGTGTGGACTACCGGGTACCTGCACTACAGCCTTACAACAATGTTATAGAAGTTTATATTCTTTACAAATTTCAAAAAAGGTTTAAATGTAAAAGGTACAGTTCACTGAATATTCACTGAAACTTAATTTTTCCAAAGTTCTGTAAAGGGTTTTTACCTGTTTTAGGGTTTTTACTGGATGCTAAATGGATGTAAATCTATTGTTCATGACATATAAAAACTTGCAACAATCGTAGAAACCACGGACGTGTGCCGCGATAACTGATAAAACTTTCCGTCATAACAAACGCTCGGTATGAATGCTTTGAGAGACCATTTTCTGTGTCTATGTGTACGTGGCGCCATCTGGAGGATGGGATTTCTGCTAGGATATTTAATTAAAGATGGGGTAATATTACCTTTTCGACACTACTGGTGTGACAATGGCTGTCGATGACCCATCACTAAATGCTCCCTCATCCATTGCACCTTCTACCATCAGTCGATCCTCGTGGACAGCTGCAGACCAGAACACAGCAAGATTACAATCACGGCCCACATAAGTGACCTGCAACAGCGAACCCGTATTAAATCAGTGTTCCGATATCGGGACATTATTAGCAGCTGCATGCAATGCCACAATGGAAGACAGCAGAAAATAAACGGTCATGGGAATGTCTTTCACATCAAAACACTGTATTGATGACAACTGCTGCCTCTGGATGGTTGCTACGTGGGTGGATGGATATCATTAGTTGATTTTACAGCATCCCTTGATGGACGAAGTGATCACGACTCAAAACAATGCTGTCTTTGGAGAGGAAAATAATGTTGTTCAGACTACAAGTTGTTTCATCACAAAGTCAAGCTGGCAAGACTGCGACAATGCAAGCGCGGACATCGTACCGCTAGAATCTACATTTTCTGTCTCCTCAATTAGAGATTCCTCTTCTTCAGGCGGTGGCCGCTGTTTGCCGAACCGCATCATAGACCGGAAAGACTTCCTCCTGGAATCAAAGCAACACCTTGCCATCAACCGTCAATTACCAGTTGGTATAGCACGTATACATGAAATAGTGCAATTTCTTAAATGTTTACTTACCGGTATGATATGACTGAAAATATTAATAAAAACCACTGTTTCACTTATAAGTAAATAATAAAAGAAATTATAAATGAGGTTTGATCATCTAGTTGTGATCTACCTTTTGTTCCCCAAGTATAAACAAACATTGCAATTATTGCACTCACCTGTAAAACTCACCCTGCTTGCACTTTCAAGGCAGAAGAATTGTTTAGCATTTTGTAAATCATTATAAACCTAATATTTAAATGATGTTTAATATAATGATATAATTGTATTTACTCAGTTTTAACACAAGATAAATTACTTGATAAGCTATATTTTATTGCAACTGCTTCATACATTGAATATTGATTGAACGAGAACTGTCAATTACTTGTATAGTAAACCATCTTGGTTACACCTGTAAACAGGATAGATACTGCCATAATCTTGCACCAACTGCGTCTGGATAATGAGGTCCAGGAATGATAAAGGGCCCAATTTCACCTCTGTCATACAGCAATGTAGATCTAGGATTAATACAGATATGAAAGAAATAGAGCTTTGACCACAAACCACTTGCCAGTATTTCCGACCTCCACATGTAATATGCTGCAAAATGCAATAGCTCAGGTTGCACGAATACATTCACCAGGGGTGAAAGTATCAGTTATATTATATTGTTGCATTTTTAGAAACAGCAAACAATTTACTAAACGTTTTAACAATGCTAAGTTTTGAATCATTAGAATGAAACATGTAAAATGTGTTTTTGATACGGAAATAGGAGTCACAAATGTCAATATCACCAGCTTAATATGTAATAATATAAATATAAATCTGATTTTCTCAAATGAAAAACTAGGAATCTTGAAATTTTCCCACAGTGGACTCGGCTCATAGATAAGAGATTCAGCCATCTAGCAGCAGATGGAATCATTCCCATCTTTACTATACCAGAAATAGGCCACTTAAGAGAATCGTGTCTATCAATTAGTATAAACAAATATATTTTAGGGCAACAGTTTTTTTTTCAGGAAACAACGTTGATGTTTTTAGACAAAAAATGCTTCATTTAGTAATGCTATAGGCGTTTTAAATGTCTCACTTTTCTCAAATTCTCCTAAGGTGAGAATGCTACACCCACCTGGATATCACTACATAAATGCTCAAGATGAATGATCAACAATAAAAATTTTCATCCGATGAAAATGGGTTACCATGATCACCAGAAGGAGCTACAACATTTAATTAAAGCCCACATTCACCAGAGGGAGCCACAAACAATCAACCATCATTATTCGATTGGCCTCTGCCACCAGCTGTCCACACTAGCTTTGCAAATTCTTAAGTGCCGACATTTACTGAATCTCGTGGGTGATGAAAGTGCACTTATGTGACTTCCACTAGGGGGCGCTGATAATCTATGAACGACAGACCCCCTGGTGCACTTACGTAGGCAACCTCTGGAGGATTCGCACCCGCTCTGGACACTTCCCACAGTGCAACAGCCATCGATCACATGCAATCCCAGAAGACACTGGGCCAATTAAGCCACGGGACATGGATGCTGGTGGGCTATGCAAAAACGTCAGACTCTAAACCTTTTTGTTTGGTCCCACAAGAAGAAAGTGCATTAGCTGATGAGTTCTCAGACGACGCAACGAGGCTCCTTTCTTGGGCGATTTCGATTTTTCTCCAGCAATTACAGCAGCCTGCGATGCACCAAAGCTTCTTGGGTCGGTTATTTTTAAATTTCCAATATGTCTGCACATTTGATTATTTGAAATTGGCGATTATAGGCAATGTCAAACAATTGTATTTAAAATATTTATAAAGACATTTGATGTAATATAGTCATTCAGTTGAATTAAGCCCTTTTACGTAAATCTACATTATGCCAAACTAACAGTGAAACTGACTTGAGTTTCGGACCCTGACCTCTGGCATAAGACACAATTATTCTAAACAGGACACAATTCTGAATAATACAAAATAAAACAGGTCTGTTTCTAATTTCATGACCTTGAACATGCAAACCCAGATAAAAAAATCAACCAATACCAAATATATTCCTCCTGTGCAGTATATCAAATTATAAAAACTATCCTTACAAAATCTCATATCACCATCATGATATTTGTTAAGTGAAAGTAAAACTTCAAAGAAACTATCCTGAAACAGGAGGTTTAGAAATAACAAAAAACCCACAAAATGGTCTTCAGCAAATAGGTTTATGAAGTGAAAGTAAAACTGTAAAGAACTGGTCATCAATCAAGAGGATTGCAAAGTGAAAGTAAAACTGTTTACACTACCACAACTTGTGATACAAAGAAAACAAAAATACAACTTTCCATAGCTACACATCAGAACTAATTTAAGCTATATCACCAGAAACAAACATGTTTTTTGCATAAAAGTAACAACACTTACAGTGCAGGTGACTTCTGTGTGTGGGACCCCCTCGACGCGATACTCAGCCTCGAGTCACGGAACGACTTTGTCGGGCTCGATGACAATGAATCTGTGTCACTGCCTCGGTCGCCGGCCAGCAGGTGGCACTCATCGTCGAACATTCCCGCATCGACTTCGTCCCCTGGCAACCCCGTTTCGAAATCGCCAGGTTGCCACATGCCGACTGAGCCATCTAGTGTCGCATAGGTCAACTCAAATGTGACACTCGTCTGAAACGAAATGTAATGTTATAGTAGGAATGTAATAATTGAAATGTTACAATAAGCAATTAGGATATTCATGATTTTTTGTTCTCTTCTTTTCCATCAACAACCTTCTTCGGTTTTCCCAACTGTTTTGCCAATCTCCTGTCACCTTGTCTTCAAACATATCTTTCAGAATTACTATTTTGAGGATTCTATATGAAAATTAAAAAAATGAGCTCCTCGATTTCGATTACTATGGAACTAAAACATAACAATATTGTTATAAACCTATCAAGAAAATGTTATTAAAACAACAAAAATAGGCCAAGAGGCCCTGAAGTCTTTTGGACTATATTGTGAGTTTGTAATTATTAATAAAATGTTTTTTTTTTGTGAATCATAATTACAGATCATAAAGGGTTATGATGGAAGTAAAATGTTCACATGTTTAGTGGAGACTATTTGCATGCCAGTGAAGATACACCTGGAAATAAAATATATTCGAGTAGACTGTTTCATGAACATTGTATATATTAGTTAACGTGTTATTAAAATTACTGTCGAATTTAACCCAATACTCTGCTATTTAGGCCGATTTCTAGTGGTTGTAAAAACTTTGCAGGAGAGTTGGTGAGCTGCAATCTCACATGTAGCACAGTTAAAGGTTGTTTAAGAAAATGTGCACACATTTTCTGTTCTCATTTTGCCCCTACCACCCTCCCCCAGAATGGAAAGAAGAGATGAACTATGATGAAACTTTATTTGTTAACAAGGTACATATGCATAGCATGCATTTTGACTTAAAAACAGTAGTAATGACAGTTAAAAACAGTAGTAATGACATAATACTGATTTAACTGGAGTGACGGAATAGCTGCAACATGTATAGTAAGCAGTAGGGAAATAGTAGGAAAATGTTTACATTTACGGGGGCCCTGAGGTGCCCTTTGAATGATTCAATCAAATACAGATTTCTTGCGTGTAGTGGCACTACCACAAAAAATGTCTAAGCAAAATTAAATAAAAAGTTACTGAAGTTTTTGAAAAAATAGGCAAAATCTGAAAATTTACCAGTTTCGGGGGCCCTGGGGGGACCTACAGGGCCCTTAGAATCAAATACAGATTTTGTTGTGCATAGTGGCAGTACCCTAAGATATGTCTATGCAAAATTTTAGAAAAAGTTGCTAAACGGTTTCTAAGATATGGTAGCTAACGGTGGACGCGGAGTGATGGCATAAGTCCGTTGGAACTTCGGCCCAAAGTTATGTGTGGTACAGTCAAACCTCGTTTTACAGTCACTTCGGTAATACAGCCACCTCGCAATTAAGGTCACTCTACGACAGTCCCAAATTATTTCTGTAACAGTGAAACATTGGAAATTAGTCTTGCTAATACAGTCACCTCCCCATTCAGGTCACTTTTATCCAGTCCCGAGGGTGTCCTTTATAGGGAGGTTGCACTGTGTCTGTATTGTAACATTTTAACCAGGACTCTCAATCATATAGTAAATATGTTGCCCTCTAAACCTGGCGTGGGATCAATAGTCACTACTCCTTGTGATCCTCGATCAGCAATTACACATAATTCTGTCTCCAATTCCTTTTCTGCTGCACTACTCACAATAACATATATATATAGCTGAGCATATTTAACGCAACAAATCTGTTTTCGGGTGATACGACACCCAATTACTCAAGATGCTGTCAATCTACGGAGGAGATCATCAGCCATGTGTGGTGATAATGAGGCACGTGACTGTAACGGCATTGCTTGTATCTATGTATTATATAACATACAGACAACACGTCGAGAAGAATATGTTTAATACGTTATTATCTGGATACACAGTGCACTGGTCTAAATCCTAGGCTAGACTGATTCATTACACTAACAGCGGCGGCAGCGCCCACTACTCTATATATGCTAATTAGAGTCCAGAGGTTGCTGCTAGGCAATCAGTCCAAATATACCCTCCCTGCTGGGCATCAGCTGGGGTATCTCGTGACATCCCATTTTGTTTTAAATTTTTTTGTTTTGTTTTTCAGTTTTGGGATTCACATTTCGTTAATGAGCCGTCGTGGTGGCTTAATGTCAACACGATCTCGAAGTGTCATGCGTCTTGCACTTGGGTCGTCTCGCCTCGGCATAATGCCCGGTGTCCCCTGCGGCGTGTTCGGGCGAGGACATGGCGATAACGGAATGTCAACAACAACAGCCGGTTGTCGTTGACCGGTCGGCTTGGAGATCGTTGCACGGGGCACGGAATCTCCCACGTCTGGCGTTACGTCATGAGCAACAATCACTGAGGGCGCCGATTCGTTGGTTGCCCTCAACTGTCATCTGTTGTGCCGATAGTGTGTCCTTCGACATCCACGGTGTAGGATCGCTGTCCTAGTGCTCGTTTACATACACCAAAACTCCAAGTGTTGCGTCTAGGCAGTTTCATCCGGACTGCCTGTCCAACATTTAGCTCTTTCAGCGGCTTTGAGTGGGTGTCGTAATGTCGTTGGTACTTTCGTTTACGTCGTTCGATAGCATCGCTGACATTTCTTCCTTGGATATTTGGTGCAAGCAGACTGTTTCGCGTCAGCAACTGTGTCTTAGTCAGGTGTGACATCAAACGTTGCACGGGCGAGCTTTGCAAGCCTTCTGTTGATGTGTTTGCACCATTCCAGAATAGCTTTCAATGGGTTTGGCCTTCTTGAGCAAAGCTTTAGCTATTTTCACAGCGTTCTCCGCTTTCCCGTTGCTTTGTGGGTAGTGTGGGCTTGATGTTATGTGCACAAAGCCCCACTGACCAGAATTGAAGGAACTCCGTGACGTGCGAAGTGTGGCCATAGAGCGTTGAAACAGCCTGTGTCGTTGTCTTCTTCAGCTCATTGATCTCGAAGAAGTTACTGTAGTAGTCTACCAGTATGACATACTGGTGTCCGTCGAGCTCAAACAAATCTGTTGCGACCTTGACCCATGGCAGATGGGGGAACTCGTGTGTTTGCAGCTTCTCACGGCACTGTTCCGGTCGGTGTGCGTTGCAAACGTCGCAATTGCTGATGTGGTCCTTCACCTCAGCGTTCATACCGGGCCAATAGATAACTTCGCGCGCCCTGCGCAGGCGTCCCTCTATTCCAGTATGGCCTTGGTGTATCAATTTCACCATTCCCGGTCGCATCACATGGGGGATTACTAATCTGTCTCCCTTGAAGATTAATCCATCTTCAACTAACAGTTCATCTTTGAACTGCACGTACGGTTTTAGTGCTTCCTTACCGGTATTCGCTGCTGGCCACCCTGACTTGATGGCCTTCTCGAGTTCTCGCAACACTGCGTCTTCCTTTATGGCGTGCTGCAGCTCGATCAGTTTATCTTCAGGCAGCATGATGTTGTCACTGTACATCATCTTGTCTAAGTCGTCAACTTTATTGACATCGGCATTCGTATCTCGCCGAATGTCTGGTTTAGCCTCCGTGTTGTACGCTCGGCTCAACGTATCTGCAACGTACATTTCCGATCCTTTCTTGTACCTCACTTCGAGTGGATACTTCTGCAGTCGCAATCTCATGCACTGCAGTCACTTCGGTGCCATGTGTATTTCTCTCTTGAAGAGTTTCTAGCGGCTTGTAGTCAGACTCCACGTGTACTACATCTCGACCATATATGTAGTCGTTGAACCGCTCACATGCGAACACTATCGCCAACAGTTCCTTCTCGATCTGTGCGTAGTTTTGTTCGGTATCCGTCATGGCTCTGCTTGCGTAACATATAGGTTGGCCGTCCTGCATGAGCGCAGCTTCCAGGCCTGTTTGTGTCTGCCTGGATTATTACGTCTTTATTCACATCATAGTAATGCAGCACTGGGGCATTACTGAGCTTCTCGTGTATCGCACACACTGCTTTGGTGTGCGACTCGTTCCACGTGAACTCGCTTTCCTTGCGTATAAATTCACACAATGGAGCTGTGAGGTCAGTCAGTCCCTTCACGAACTTGCCTAGGTACTGCACTGTACCAATTAGGCGGCGTCCGTGGGCATTGGCATCTCGATTATGGCCGCGATTTTCTTCGGGTCAGGTTTCATGCCCTCGTCTGTCAGCAGAAATCCCATGTAGCTGACTTCGTTTACCTTTTTGCATACCTTTTCCGCGTTGAGGACTAGGTTTCTCTCATGATATCTCTTGAGGAACGCATGCAGATTGACGTCATGTTCGTCATCGTCTTTCCCAGTGATGAGAAAATCATCTGCGATTACTTCGATGCCCTGTAATCCTTCGATGGTCTCATGCATCTTCCTCTGCCAGACTTCCGGTGCACTGGAAATGCCAAATGGCATACGCTTCCATCTGTAGCGTCCAAACGGCATGTTGAATGTTGTGAGTCGGCTGGATTCCTCATCTAATTTGACCTGCCAAAATGCATTTTGGTGTCTATGACAGTGAAGACACGTGCACCGCTTAGTCGTGTGGCAATTTCCTCTATCGTTGGCATTTGATAATGCTCTCGCTTGATAGCTCTGTTTAGATTCCGTGGATCCATGCAGATACGCAGTTTTCCTGGCTTCGACACGAGCAACAAGCTGGGAACCCAATCTGTCGGTTCACTGACTGGCGCGATGATCTCATCGTTGACCATCTCACGCAGCTCATGTTTCAGCTTGTCCCTCAGAGGCACTGGCACTCGTCGAGGGGCGTGTACGACAGGATTGACGTCTCTGTCAATCTTGATGTGGTACAGGCCTGGTAATTTTCCAAGTCTCTTGAAAACATCTGCATACTGGTGCTGTATGTCAGCGGTGTCAAAGCTAGGACTCTTTGTTGCCTGCTTTGCATCAATGTTGTTCACGCTCAGGGTCTCCGGCAATTCCTCTAATGGCCGTATTATAGAAACTGTGATAGAGGGCATACAATGATGATGGTTTATTATAGAAACTGTGATAGAGGGCATACAATGATGATGGTTTATTATAGAAACTGTGATAGAGGGCATACAATGATGATGGTTTATTATAGAAACTGTGATAGAGGGCATACAATGATGATGGTTTATTATAGAAACTGTAATAGAGGGCTTACAATGATGATGGTTTATTATAGAAACTGTGATAGAGGGCATACAATGGTGATGGTTTATTATAGAAACTGTGATAGAGGGCATACAATGATGATGGTTTATTATAGAAACTGTGATAGAGGGCTTACAATGCTGATGGTTTATTATAGAGACTGTGATAGAGGGCAAACAATGATGATGGTTTATTATAGAAACTGTGATAGAGGGCTTACAATGCTGATGGTTTATTATAGAAACTGTGATAGAGGGCAAACAGTGATGATGGTTTATTATAGAAACTGTGATAGAGGGCATACAATGATGATGGTTTATTATAGAAACTGTGATAGAGGGCAAACAATGATGATGGTTTATTATAGAAACTGTGATGGAAGGCATACAATGATGATGGCTTATTATAGAAACTGTGATGGAGGGCATACAATGCTGATGGTTTATTATAGAAACTGTGATAGAGGGCATACAATGATGATGGCTTATATTTAGAAACTGTGATAGAGGGCATACAATGATGATGGTTTATTATAGAAACTGTGATAGAGGGCATACAATGATGATAGTTTATTATAGAAACTGTGATGGAGGGCATACAATGATGATGGTTTATTACAGAAACTGTGATGGAGGGCATACAATGATGATGGTTTATTATAGAAACTGTGATGGAGGGCATACAATGATGATGGTTTATTATAGAAACTGTGATGGAGGGCATACAATGATGATGGTTTATTATAGAAACTGTGATAGAGGGCATACAATGATGATGGTTTATTATAGAAACTGTGATGGAGGGCATACAATGATGATGGTTTATTATAGAAACTGTGATGGAGGGCATACAATGATGATGGTTTATTATAGAAACTGTGATGGAGGGCATACAATGATGATGGTTTATTATAGAAACTGTGATAGAGGGCATACAATGATGATGGTTTAGTATAGAAACTGTGATGGAGGGCATACAATGATGATGGCTTATTATAGAAACTGTGATGGAGGGCATACAATGATGATGGTTTATTATAGAAACTGTGATAGAGGGCATACAATGATGATGGCTTATTATAGAAACTGTGATAGAGGGCATACAATGATGATAGTTTATTATAGAAACTGTGATGGAGGGCATACAATGATGATGGTTTATTATAGAAACTGTGATGGAGGGCATACAATGATGATGGTTTATTATAGAAACTGTGATGGAGGGCATACAATGATGATGGTTTATTATAGAAACTGTGATGGAGGGCATACAATTAAACAAAACATACAAATATTGTCATAGTTCCTATGACGAGGGTATCAAGTCACAAGTACGGAAGTTGATTTTCCCTCTCAATACATGTAGAAGATAATTTAAATTTTATCTTCAAAGAACACTTCCAGAAACTACAAATATACTATGTCAACATCATATTAATCTAGAACAACCTATTTACATTCTATTGATTCTAATACACCTAGTTTAGTATCAGCCCATTGTAGTACAACCTATTTTAGTATAAGCACATTGTAGTACAACCTATTTTAGTATCAGCCCATTGTAACACAACCTATTTTAGTATCAGCCCATTGTAGTACGACCTATTTTAGCATCAGTCCATCGTAATACAACCTATTTTAATATCAACCCATCGTAGTACAACCTATTTTAGTATCAGCCCATTGTAATATAACTTATTTTAGTATCAGCCCATTGTAGTACAACCTATTTTTGCATCAACCCACTCTATATATAACTTGCTGTGCATTGCCTACCAAGGGTGGGGGGTAATTTAGCCACCTACACTCTCATCCAGAATAGCACATACCAGTTACCCATAAATTCACCCACGAGTTACTAGCTTGAGTTGTTTTGTTTGAGGCTACAAAGCAACATGACTGGCTCTTGCAGCATGAACGAGTTATACATATCAATCAATACCCACAAACTGAGGGTGTCGTAAATAACCGTGTCAAATTATTGATGAACACGGTTACTATGCATCCCAAGAAACCATTGATTGCAAAGTTATACAGTGAACTCTGCTTACCAGAATCCTTTCTGTGCACAACAAATTGATTCTATCACACAGCTGCTTTTTTAAAGCGAAATTCCTGGACAAAATTGACTCACAACTCTGTGGAAGTGAATGCTTGTTAAATGACTGAATTTTATTATTATTATTGCATAGCAACTGGTATTCTCGATACAGAAAGACAAATGTTCTTAGACAGGCGAAAGTAATACTTTGCCCTTACTTATGTTCGCCTCTTGTGGCCTTGTCTGCTTAGCAATGGCTATGGTCAATCATATTTTTGTTTACACCGCGTTTCACCATCTAACCTGTCCACTGTATGGTTTGTGTGCCAAAACACTGTTCTATATCCAAGGAGCCTCAAAGGACACCATGTTTCACCATCTAACCTGTCCACTGCATGGGTTGTGTGCCAAAACACTGTTCTATATCCAAGGAACCTCCAAGGACACCATGTTTCACCATCTAACCTGTCCACTGTATGGTTTGTGTGCCAAAACATTGTTCTATATCCAAGGAACCTCAAAGGACACCATGTTTCACCATCTAACCTTTCCACTGTATGGTTTGTGTGCCAAAACACTGTTCTATATCCAAGGAGCCTCAAAGGACACCATGTTTCACCATCTAACCTGTCCACTACATGGTTTGTGTGCCAAAACACTGTTCTATATCCAAGGAACCTCAAAGGACACCATGTTTCACCATCTAACCTTTCCACTGTATGGTTTGTGTGCCAAAACACTGTTCTACAGTCCAGGAGCCTCAAAGGACACCATGTTTCACCATCTAACCTGTCCACTGCATGGTTTGTGTGCCAAAACACTGTTCTACATTCAAGGAGCCTCAAAGGACACTATGTTTCACCATCTAACCTGTCCAATGCATGGTTTGTGTGTCAAAACACTGTTCTACATTCAAGGAGCCTCAAAGGACACCATGTTTCACCATCTAACCTGTCCACTGCATGGTTTGTGTGACAAAACACTGTTCTACATTCAAGGAGCCTCAAAGGACACCATGTTTCACCATCTAACTTGTCCACTGCATGGTTTGTGTGCCAAAACACTGTTTTATATTCAAGGAGCCTGAAAGGACACCAAGTTTCACCATCTAACCTGTCCAATGCATGGTTTGTATGCCAAAACACTGTTCTACGTCCAAGGAGCCTCAAAGGACACCATGTTTCACCATCTAACCTGTCCACTGCATGGTTTGTGTGCCAAAACACTGTTCTATATCCAAGGAGCCTCAAAGGACACCATGTTTCACCATCTAACCTGTCCACTGCTTGGTTTGTGTGCCAAAACACTGTTCTATATCCAAGGAACCTCAAAGGACACCATGTTTCACCATCTAACCTTTCCACTGCATGGTTTGTGTGCCAAAACACTGTTCTATATCCAAGGAGCCTCAAAGGACACCATGTTTCACCATCTAACCTGTCCACTGCATGGATTGTGTGCCAAAACACTGTTCTACGTCCATGGAGCCTCAAAGGGAAAATGGTTATTTCATGCTACGATGCATTGTTTTTTGTGTGTCTTGTTCTATTTAAGTGATGTTATTATATGATTCATGGCAGGACCAAAGGTGTGATTCCATCCAAATAATTATTCGTCTATGTATTAAATGGTTAATACTATTACATAATCAACTGTAATTATGTATTTGCTTATAGAGAAAAATGTATGTATCATTTGATTCTGTAAGGCAAAAGTAACATAGCAAGTTTGAATATGCCTGTATGGCTGCAATAAAAAATTTTTTAAAGAATAAAATGACTCGAAATGTGTTTTGCTACATTTCAATCACTTTTTACGTTTGCTATTGATAATATGTATTTATAACAACTGCTTTCAGTCAGTTTTAATCACACACAGAGGTCTTCTAAATATGAGCGTAATATTTATCTGCTAAACATCTTTCAATGCTGTTCTGCAGCCATCATACTTGTATTGCTACAATAGTACACAATTGGGTGGTGTCAAAGCATAACTCAAATTTATAGTTGGCATCAGTTCGAGTTACACCTGCTGCGGTTATCCCCGTTCATGAAACTTTATTTGTACACACATATCCCAAACAGTGTTGTAAAACGGCGCTTCGGAAACAATGAAACAAATCAATGAAACAAATCTACCCGGGCCGTGCTTCATGGAGGTTCACCGTTTAATTATGTACAACTTCCTTCACGCAGATGTGACCATTCTAATAAATATCATGAATAATTTACAATGAACTTGGGAATGGAAACAAACAGATTAAGTTGTTTAATCTCAAACAAGTGATACACGAGGGAATAGAATCATGAACGTTTGACATGGCGTAGATCTCATGTTTTGATAATCAGTGACGAAAATGTCGTGAGGCATGCATGAAATGTATGCGGCGATTTGGCATGATGCCATTCGCTTAAGATTTTTGGGCACTTATATATATCAACTCCTACCCTTATATAACCATGCCTCAGGATAGCACACCCATTTCGTTTGACCAATACTTAAGTTAGTTACATTGTTTATCCAGCTTGGTATGTCAAGAGGCCATGTATATAATCAGTTTAATGGTCTAAAATGAATGTAGCATTATCCAAATCTATCCTGCATGCTTGTGACGGTTGTTAATTTATGACGTTTTCATTAATCTACATCTTTGATCGATGTTTTTCTGTATAAAGGCCCAAGTTTGCACTCGACTGTGTTTCAATTATGATCTTTGTGTGTATGTGTCCAAAACTGATCCCCAGGCTTTAAAAAGCCGTGGTTTTGATTCAAGGCTATTTCATTATTTGCACAAATCAATTGAGGGGGCTTCTTACCCTTATTTTATTTGGGGTGCAGTTTTGTTTATCTGGTTAATGAAATGATGTCCTTATCATTGAACCGACGTCTGAATGTTGTTTTGTCTGTAATTCCATGTTATGTTAAAACGGGAACCCAGATGATTGTCTCAGCACTCAGGGAAAGAACAAGACTGGGAACAGCCGGTTTTATCAGATGGCTTTCTCTAATTCACATAAGTCATCTTATGTCCTTACTAAATAATGTATGTCCTGTGGTAGATAGCCTTTATATCTGAGTAACTTGGCTGGTTACATGGCACATGGTACGGTCACTTACTGCTAATAAGCAGAGACAGTGACAAGCCGAGTTAGGAAACATACATTGTAATTGAAATGTCACTTCCAATTGTGGAATTATAAAGTGAATTAGTGTTAAGTTTGAAAAATAACTGGGATTGGTGACAATGTAATTGGTGAAAACACCTTGATTAAATTTCAATTACTATTCAAAATATATTATGTAACAGTCACCTGACTGTTGTCATGTCACCTGACTGTCATCATGTCACCTGACTGTCATCATGTCATTTGACTGTCACTGTGTCATCCGACTGTCACTGTGTCATCTCGCTGTCATCGTTTGACCTGACAGTCATTGTGTCATCAGACTGTCACAATGTCACTTGACTGTCATCATGTCACCTAACTGTCATTGTGTCACCTGATTGTCATCATGTCACCTGACTGTCATTGTGTCACCTGGCTGCCATTGTGTCACCTGACTGTCATCATGTCACGTCACTCACTGTGTCACCTACCCTCATGACAACACTGTTATCATCCAGCAGACAGTCCGTGATCTTCATATGACCCACTTCAACCAGTTGTTGCAGGACCATCCGGAATGTTCCAACCACCCTGCACAAACACCCTCAATTAGTGACACAAACAACCTTCAGTTAGTGACACAAACACACTTCAGTTGGTGACAGAATCATGCTTCAGTTAGTGACACAAACACCCTTTAAGGTGTCGTCAGACGATGCAACTTAGTCGCATGCAATGGTTGTGCGCAACTTAGTCGCCCCATATGTTGGTAACATTGCATGCAATACACTGCACGCAAGTTGCATGTTTAGAACATGTCCTACATTGTGCAACTTAGTCGCCCCATATGTTGGTAACATTGCATGCAATACACTGCACGCAAGTTGCATGTTTAGAACATGTCCTACATTGTGCAACTTAGTCGCCCCATATGTTGGTAACATTGCATGCAATACACTGCACGCAAGTTGCATGTTTAGAACATGTCCTACATTGTGCAACTTAGTCGCCCCATATGTTGGTAACATTGCATGCAATACACTGCACGCAAGTTGCATGTTTAGAACATGTCCTACATTGTGCAACTTAGTCGCCCCATATGTTGGTAACATTGCATGCAATACATTGCACGCAAGTTGCATGTTTAGAACATGTCCTACATTGTGCAACTTAGTCGCCCCATATGTTGGTAACATTGCATGCAATACACTGCACGCAAGTTGCATGTTTAGAACATGTCCTACATTGTGCAACTTAGTCGCCCCATATGTTGGTAACATTGCATGCAATACATTGCACGCAAGTTGCATGTTTAGAACATGTCCTACATTGTGCAACTTAGTCGCCCCATATGTTGGTAACATTGCATGCAATACACTGCACGCAAGTTGCATGTTTAGAACATGTCCTACATTGTGCAACTTAGTCGCCCCATATGTTGGTAACATTGCATGCAATACATTGCACACAAGTTGCATGTTTAGAACATGTCCTACATTGTGCAACTTAGTCGCCCCATATGTTGGTAACATTGCATGCAATACACTGCACGCAAGTTGCATGTTTAGAACATGTCCTACATTGTGCAACTTAGTCGCATGCAATGACCAATCTGAACCCATCGCCTGGGGATTGTCATCGGCAACAATGGCGCTGAAAATAAATAACAAACATCCTTCATGAGGATGAAAGAAAACAGTTAATAGAGTTATTCCAGGGGCATGACTGCCTCTGGAACATGACATGTGGACATTACTACCATCAAGAACATCGGGTGGCAGCTATTATGTCAATAACATTAGTGATGATAGCTTCCACTGGTCGAAGCTTCAGTAGTGCGTGCAGTGCTTTCTTTCACATAGCCGCTTTTTAGCAGCATAAATCGTGCGTTCAATCGCTTTCGCTCAGCGAGCAGTGCACTATATGCTCCATGGACAGATCGTCGCAGAAGCCAGGGCCAAACCCAAATGTTTCTCTTCATTTGTCTTTTCTTTAATGAAACATTCGCTACATAAACGGCGCCTAAAGAAACAGCAGCTCTTCGTTGCTGTCAGATAACAGGACGGCAGCCATATTGCCAGTGACGTCGGATATTGCATGCGACCAGGTCGCACTGTGCGAACAGACATGTAACAAGCGAGTTGCTGCACAAGCGAAACTGCAACCTAGCTGGAACCATTGTATGCAATGGTTGCAGCAATTTAGTTGCATCGACTGACGGCACCTTTAGTCAGTAACAGATAGTAACAAGTTACTGCTGAAGTATCTAAACTGTAGTTTTTCAAAAGTTTGTTACGAGGCACTGGTGCGTATTTTGTGTCGGGATTTAATGAGTAAATATAAAGGAAATATAAATTCCCTCTTGATTTTAATTTAGCCACTTACAGCACAGGTCCATTGAGCACAAATTAAAAATGGAGAGAAAGGAAGAGGGATGGGGAGGGAGGGAGGGGGGAGAGGGAGGGAGGGGAGAGGGAGGGAAGGACATAGGAGAGAGGGTGATGTGAGAGGGTTGACAGGAGAGAGGGGATATGGGAGAGAGGGTGGGAGGGAGGTAGGAAGGAAGGGAGAGAGGAAGGGAGAGGAATAGACAGGATGAGAGTGAAGGGAGAAGTCATGACAATGATATGGAAGAGTGAGATACGGAGGGAGACAAATAAGGCAAAACTGGAGTAGGCTTAAAAATGAGGTGAAAAGCCAAAAGAACTGACAGTTTGAGTAAAGGGAAAAGGATACAGAAAAAAGTCAGTTGAATAGGGAACAAAGGAAGATAGTATGATAGAAATAAAGAGGGAATTAAGAAAAAATATAGCAATAACTATTAGAAATGATGCAAGATATGTGGAGGAGCTTACCGATTGCTTAAGTACTTGTTGAAGTTGAGTATTTGTATCTCAATCTGTTCCTCACTTTCAATGTTGCGTGCAACCGGCCACTCAAACACCTATGGGAGAAACAGCACTTAGTCACTATTGGAAATGGTTGTATCCTGATGGTATGTGATGCACGCATGTCATCAATGGCAATTCTTAATGTAAAATGTTGTAATTAGTTTAATTTACCACTCTAAGTTGTAGTGATGTGTAGTACGTACACATAGTAAACATAGGTATAATATTTTTTACTTGATTTTTGTTTTATTTATATTATTATATAAACTTCATCTATAACTACATGTATATAATTATATATCATATCGGGCATCCAGTTGTGTTAAACAGTTTACTTTTTACTGGTGTCCTGACATTCATTGTTACCAAATGTACTTTGTCTTTGTATTATTTATGCCAAATAAACCAATTTAAATTCAATTCAAATGTGCACGCATGCATGTGTGTGTATGTGGTTGTGCAGTTGTATCATGATGGTGTGTATGTATGCATGCGTGCGTGCGTGCGTGCGCGCGCGCGTGCGTGTGGTATGTGTGTGTATGCGTGCATGTGTGCATGTGTGGTATGTGTGTGTGTGTGCATGTGTGCATGTATGTTTATATGCTTGTGTGTGTAAATGCGTGCGAGTGTGCATGTATGATGTCAAGTCAATAACATTATATTTATTTATATCGTGTGTTGTAAATATTTGCATTTAGTTTTAATAATAACAAGAAGATGATGAACACATTAGTCAGATATTGAAACATGCAAATTATTATTCTTATATAAAATTGTACATGCTTGTTAACATGCACACACATGTAAATGCGCACAATCACGTTTTGACCAATTAAATAATGTACAATAAGTGTATGTCAACTAGTTACTCTCTCAATTATGTAATGTACTGCAGTACACAGGTCAAGGTACTGTACTTATTAACATTTTATTTTCATGCACAGAAGCAAAAGAGAACTAAAGAAAGAATTGACAAATGTCAAAACATAATTGTACTATTGTTTTCAAGATGGTTATAACTGTCAGCATACAAATTATACAATCCCACACAATGGCTGCATAAAAACAGGGTAATCTTCTTTTATATGGTAAAGACATCTGCATCATCAATAAACGTATCTCCTGATTCTGACGTAATTTGTTAAGTCTGCTGTGAATAACATCAAGACTCTTCGGCTTTCTAAACCATTATTCTCGAATCTAACTTGGCTTAGGGGTATTGTTTGGTGAAAGCAAGCCAACTGTGAATCAGTCAAGCACCAGTGATTCCATCTAAAAAAAAAAAAAAAATATATACTTATATAGCGCCAACTCTAGTTAGAAACTATTCAAGGCCCTTTACATGTAAAATAGTAATAAATCAAAAAAGTTATTAATTAAATAAAAAAATGATATTAAAAAAGTATCTTTAAATATTAGTATTATCGTGTCATATAAACAAAAGATGATTGATAATTAATGCCAAGTCTAAAAGTCACAATAGCAGTTAAAATATTGATTAAAAGAGAGTGTTTAAAAGTGCTCTTATAAGTCTCAGTGTTCATTACATGCATTGAAAACAAGTAGATCACTCCGCAGATCCGGGACTGTTGCGGCTGCTGGAGTTAAAATATCGATTAAAATAGAGTGTTTTTAATGCGCTTTTAAAAGCTGCTTCACTGTTTAGTTCACGCATTGATGTGGGTAAATCGTTCCAGAGGTCCGGAGCTGCTGCCATAAAACTCGCGTCTCCGACTTTGCATCTTGTTCGCGGTCTCGCAAGTTGACGATTTCCCGCTGACCGATGGGACCTGGTGGGCACATAGAGGCAGACAAACTCGCTCAGGTACACGGGCCCACACTTGTTGACAGCTCTGTGCACGAATACCAGGACCTTGAAACGAACGCGTTCTCGTACCGGCAGCCAATATAGGTCTTGGAGCACTGGCGTGATGCTTGTGTATTTGGGCACTTGCACGATCATTCTGGCTGCAGAGTTTTGGACACACTGTAACCGTACAAAGTTCTTGTCCATGGTGCCGTACAGGAGGGAGTTGCAGTAGTCGAGCCTTGATGTCACTAAAGTGTTGACTACTCTCTCCCTCGTCTGTCTTGGCAGGAACTTGTTGATTTGGCTGATGTGATGTAGGTGGAAATAGCAGGACCGGATAATCGCTGATGTGTTGGCAGACATGTCCATATGACAGTCTAAGATGGCACCAAGGTCTTTAATCTGATGCACAGCTTGGATGAGAGAACCACCAACATTGATGCTGAGATCGTTTACTAACTTCTGTGCAGAAACTGGGACAATCGGAAGGAACTCGGTTTTCTGGTCGTTCAGTTTGAGGTAATTAGAGGTCAGCCACTCCCGAATCTCCATGACGCAGGCTTCAAGACGATGTAGGGCCTCAAGTAATGCCGTAGGATTAAGCACAAACGCACGCATCAGCTGCAGGTCATCAGCATAGTGATGAAACGTTACACCGTGCCTTCTGATGACATCGCCGACTGGTTGGACATACATAGAGAACAGTATAGGCCCAAGGACGGATCCCTGCGGCATTCCTGTTTTAAGAATGTGATGTTCAGATGCACTCTGGCCAATTACAACACGCTGCTTGCGGTCTTGCAGATATGATTCCATCCACTGGAGGGCGTAACCTTGAATACCATAGCGCTTGCTGAGCCGATTGAGTAGAGTAGTGTGGTCAATCGTGTCAAAAGCTGAACTCAGGTCAAGAAGCACGAACAGAGTACCTTCTTTGCGATCCAAGGCCACCCGGGCATCACTGCAGACTTTCAACAATGCGGTTTCTGTAGAGTGAAGCTTTTTGTATGCCGACTGAAAAGGTTCATTCATATCTTGTGAGTCAAGATGATCAGACAATCACTGTGCTACTATCTTCTCAATAACCTTGGACAGATGAGACAGACTGCTGACAGGTCTGTAGTTATGTAGCATAATGGTCCAGAGATGGCTTCTTCAATAATGGATGAACACGAGCCTCCTTTCAGGACGCTGGCACTGTTCCTTCTTCAAATGACTTGTTGGTAATAGCGGTAATAACTGGTACCAATGATGACAGGCACTGCTGCATTTGTTTGCCTGGCAGAGGATCGAGTTGACAGCTCTTTGTTAATCCAGACAAAATCTTGTGTATCTCCTCTTCCAATGTTGGCACGAGCAAAACGAGAGGTTCATTGAAACATGCCTTCTCTCTCACTGGTGAGTTTGAGCGGTACATCGTTTCTAACTCTGCCCGAATCTGTTGCACTTTGTTAGTGAAGTGTTGCGCGAACTTACTGCAACCATCATCAGTGGATTCAAAGTCCGGATAAATGTTCTTCTGTTCAGCCCCGAGGGACCTCATGAGCCGGAACATTGATTTGTTGTCAGCTCTCTGCAGAGTGTCTTGATAGTAGTTACTCTTAGCCTTAGCTATGCAAACTGTCGAAGCATTGCGGGCTTCGACATAGAGCTGCCGGTGAACTTCGAGTTTGGTCGTCCTCCAACGATGTTCACACTGGCGTCTCTTCTCTCTTGCCTCCTTCACCTTTCTGTTGTACCATGGATATGGTTTAGTCCCTCTCCTCACTCTGTTCTTGATTGGAGCGTGTCTGTCCAAGACCGTACGTAATACTGTATCGTAGATGTTAACCATGTCTGGCATGCTTTCTGGGTGTCTAAGTAGAATTTGTTCGCACTGGTAGGCGATATCTTCCCGAAAAAGATCAATTTGTAAATGGCGGAAGTCATGTACAAGGATGGCAGTGGGGAGAGTGAATGGCATGCTCACCGCCAGCACACAGTCAATACAGTGATGATCGGCTATTGACATAGGCTTGACCGTCACTGACGTCACTGACTGGTCCACAGCGCGACTAATCACTAGGTCCATAATATGAGCGTGTATGTGTGTCGGATCCATAACATGTTGAATTAGTTCAAATGTGTCCAACAGATCTACCAGTTTGATAGCTTTTAATGGATCGTCAAAGTGTATGTTGAAGTCACCAACAATGAGTGCTGACACAACGGTTTCACTGCTGCCGCCGCTGGTGCAACTGCTGATGCCGCTGGGGCCACTGTTGTCGCCGCTGGTGCCACAGCTGTCATTGCTGCAGCCGCTGGTGCCACTGCTGTCACCGCTGTCAATGCTGTCACCGCTATCACTGCTGTCGCCGCTGGTGCCAGCGCTGCCACCGCTGGTGCCACTGCTGTCACTGCTGCCGCTGGTGCCACTGCTATCGCCGCTGTCGCCACTTTCACTGTTGTCGTCGCTGGTGCCACTGCTGTTGCTGCTGTCGCCGCTGCCACTGCTGACGCCGTTGTTGCTGCAGCCGCCGCTGGTGCCACTGTTGCCGCCGCTTGGGCCACTGCTGCCACTGCAGCCGCCGCTGGTGCCACTGCTATCACTGCAACTGGGGCCACTGCTAAAATAGACTCAGCAGTGTTCTCTTCAGTTCGACTCTTGCAGGGCACCGGGTTGACAGCGTTTGATCCGGTCTGTTTATGTTTCTTTGAACGGGGACGATTGCCCGTGACCGCTTAAAAAGTTAATAAACAAGAAGCTAAGTCAGAATTATCAGTGCGTTGAGTCGGGTCCTGCCTGTGTCTGATGTGATGACCACCCCGACGACTGCGCAAATGCAAGATGCCCAAATCTTTAAGAGTAGTAAAAACAATAGATTCGATAGTAGATGTTCCACGTTTCATAGACCACAGTTCTGCATTGCTGTATTGTTTTGGTCTAGGCCTGCTTGGCACTGCAATCATTGTAACCAGTATACTGCAGGTTTCCAGACAACAGTGGTTGTTGATGTCAGTGGCCGCACAAACACAATAGAAGGCAATTGGGTGTTGACAGTGCAGGTTGAAGCCGTGTAGGCATGCGATATTCAGAGCCAGGAAACTCACAACGTACATCATAAGAATTCACACTTATTTTCACCAATTCTGGCATAGACGTGTATCCAGTGTATCCAGTGTATCCAGTGTATCCAGTGTATCCAGTGTATCCAGTGTATGAACTGTATACTCACAAAGTGTTCTTTCAAAACTTAGCGTCACTGTACACTTAAAACACACCAAAATAGCGTGTAACCTGGGAGGCAGTGGGAGCTACACTGTAGTTGGCAGCAGTTTGTACAGCGCCCAAAGAGTCTTTCATCTGTATCGACATGTTTCCAGAATTATTGATGTGATATTGGTGGACTTGTTGTGGCGTGAATAAGCATTTCTAGAAAGATTTCTAGGAAAACTAACACGATAGCACGACACCTGTCAGTGCCCAATATGTTAGTGGCAAGTGGCAATGCCCAACTTGCCACTGCCCAACAAGTTAGAGCTCAGTATATCAGTGCCCAATGTACCAGTGCTCAATGTTTCACTGTCCAACTTGTCAGTGCCCAATCTGTCAGTGCCCAATGTATCAGTGCTCAACCTATCAGTGCCCAATGTATCAGTGCTCAACCTATCAGTGCCCAATGTATCAGTGCCCAACCTGTCAGTGCCCAATGTATCAGTGCCCAACCTGTCAGTGCCTGATCTGTCAGTACTGAAGAATTAACCTGTTAAGAGGTGAACTGAATTGTCAAAGCCAAATTAATCTTCCAATGCCAAATTGGTTAGTCAGCAGTTTGTTGAAGTACTGTTAGTGCCAAAAACTGATCAAATTACTCTGTTCGGGCTTATCCTGCCAGAACTAATTATGATTATGTCAGAGTACAACCTGTGTTAAAGTCAAATTAATTAGTCAATGTCTAGTTATTCTGTCAGTGCACAACCTGTCAGACCTGAAACACATTCAGTTTGTGCGAATGGACATACACATGAGTGTGCACGTGTGACTACCCAGTAGGCTGCAAACTACAGCATTGAGAGACATAATTGTACAACTCCCCATTTGTTGATAACAAAATTACAGTCAATTTCAGGGCATCTTCTGAGAGTCGTCCTCCTGTATAACTAACCAGAATTCATTTGCCAGTTAAAAGAACCGAGTGCCTCGTGCAAGGCAGTGTGTGTGCCTGTGCATACATGCATGCACACACACACACATACACATCTTCACTTGTCTACTACCGTTTGCGTGTGTTTGCAATGACGTGCTTGTGCACATGTTGTGCTTTTATGTTTTTACCAGGCTTTGCTCAGGATGAAATAAATATTTTTATTTACAAAAACACAATTGGCCGAATTTAATGTGGGTTGCCGTGACAAGGACCTGCCTGGCGTTTTCAGCAAAAAAATTGGCAAATATTTTGCAGAATATTTGTATTACAAATATTCTCCATTTCTCCATATTCGCATGTAGATTGGTGTGAGAAAAAAAACTTTTTCATGCTTGCAATCACCAATTTAACTTACCTCCTTTTAGTGTTAAATGAAATGGTACCACCAACAAAACCTATTTCTGCATTTTAGTGTACAGTGTTGGCAGATTTATTATGAACAAACTTAAAAAACTGTCATGGAGGTATGTTGCGGACGGCCACACACAAAAGCTACATTATTACTATAATAGACCAGCTTAAATCCAGCCACCCTTGGTGATCAAAACAAGGGTTCCTGCTATCAATATTAGAAGCACTTAGAAGGCAGTAGAACCAGAGGGCACAATGTGGCATTAGTCAAAGAACAGTGTAGGTTAGATGTGAGAAAATACTCATTCTCTCAGAGAACAATAAACGATTGGAACAAATTATCTGATGATTGTCTTAATGCTAGCAGTGTGAATATGTTAAAAAATTAAAATGACTTCTATCTGGTGAGGGTGTGTTAAACGTTGTTGGAAAATTGTTGGACTCTCGATAAACCAAAGGCTTCCTTGTCTGCATGCCGTCTGGAGTTTGTAGCTATGGACGGCAATCTTGTTAAACATTACATATTTTATCTTAAGCCAGTTCCCACAAACCATTCAACTTCTGGCATTGCCAATTGCGACTCTCAATTCAGCAGATAGTATTTTCAATAAATTGGATGCCACTCCACTGTGGCGCCCTCTTGAGAATGGCATACAATTCAACTTGTCCGTGTTGAAAATAACAAATAACATTAAATAACAACATTTTTGTTATAATAGTTTACTAAATACCGATACTTATAATACTTTGTTACTTGTTAGACCAGAGACCAATGGTCCAAGGACGTGAATGAACATTGAAATAGGTGACTGTGGTACATTGTAGGAGATAAACTTGTAGAACAATGATCCACTGTTTGTGTATTAACATACAGACGTCCACGTGTCTACATCCTAGGTGCCTGGATATCAGGGACTGAATCTGTGTAGACACATTTAATCTGTGAGTAGTCAATCGGTGTCATTGAATCAACATATCAGGGTTGATAAAGACAAGAGTCCAGAGAAATTCCATCACAAACTAGTCAATCTGTGTCCATTGGATCAGTAATCACACTTGATCTAGCGGAGACATCTCTTCAATCACTTCTATGCACAGATTAATGTTGTTTATGTGCATCTAGCTGAATAATTTTCATCATGGTTCTTGCTTTTCTTGATCCAAGGGTTTGGGGACACCTCACTTGGTCCATTTCACCCTCTCAATGACACTTCTCCACCTTTCCGGGTCTTCATTAATTTCATCCCTGCCCTTTCAAGATCTCTTCTGATACTGTCTTTCCATCTCAATGTTTAGTTTTCCTCGTCTTCTACCACCATCTTATGTGTCTATTCTCTTCTTATCAATATCTCCCCACTCACTCTCTCTCTCTCTGCTCTCTCAATCACCCTCTCAATCACCCTCTGCTCTCTCAATCACCCTCTTCCTTTTATCTTCCTCTTACATCCTATCTTTCCTCCTCATCATATTAATATAATAATAAGTTTATTTAAGTTGCAAAGATGCAAGACAAAGTAACACAGTGTAGTATTGTAGGGTTTATAGTGGAACCACCTATGACAAAAACAAATTTAATGCTAAACTGTTAATTAACAAAACAATAATGTCATTAATGAGAATACAATTACTTAACTAGTAAATCCTAAACAATATAACTTTTGAACATTTTAACTTTTCAACTACTTAACTACTGGTAGGTTTGTTTAAATCCAGGTGAATATTTAGTATCGACAAACAATTAAATAATCTAATTTTTAAAATAAACTTAATTAAAATAAAACTGTTGATATTACTGGAATTAGTTAAGTTTCTTGATAAAGGGACAATAACAAATGTTTAGTTTTCTTTTTGAATCAGTATACTGCCACTGACTGTTTAATTTCAGTTGTCAGAGAATTCCAGTATTTTGGAACCATGTATTTAACAGAGAATTTATTTATTTATGTTAGTTCTAACCAGAGGTATAAAATAGTCTGTGTGCGTTCTGGTGTTATGTATATATAAATATTGTTATTAAAAAAGTTTAACAAACTGGTTGGAAGCATGTGGTTATTAAATTGGTACAGATGATATCTGTATAATGGTTAATTGTGTTTGCCAATTACAATGTACTTGAGTTCAAAGATACTTAGATAGTAATAGCTCTTTGAGTTTCTTTTTAAACTGATTTACGGACACAAGTTGCTGCAGGACATGAGGTAGGGCATTCCAGAAAATTGGTCCTGAATAATTTATTGTAAATTTCCTAGTTTTTGTTCTTATTTGTTGGATGTAATATGCATTTTGGTTTCTTAGGTTATGGTCATGAATGTTATCTGTTTGTAAAAAAATTGATGACATGCTATGCTATCTGAGAGTTGTTTATTTGTTGCTTTATGCATAAAGATACCTAACTGATGTTTGTACAGATCATCCAATTTTAATAGTTTTAACTTAGAGAATAGCCGATCTGAGTGTGCAATATAGTGTGATTGTCTGTATAGCTTTCTTTTGTATGACATATTTGACGAAAATGTATGTTTGTAGT
This sequence comes from Paraescarpia echinospica, assembly GCA_020002185.1. NCBI lineage: Eukaryota > Metazoa > Annelida > Polychaeta > Sabellida > Siboglinidae > Paraescarpia > Paraescarpia echinospica. The sequence continues at coordinate 10,792,723 of CM034532.1, read as the reverse complement.
AATCACAACTGGAAATTTATCAAACAACCCCATAATGGTTATGTGATTTAAGCTCAAGGAACATTATTATTATTATATAACAATCATCAATCAAATCATATTGTAAATGATTAATTGTCCAGAAGAATAAATCAACCAAACATCAAAAAACTTATTAATTGGTACAATGCTAATGGTTGTTTGTTCCAGCCTGGGATTAAACGTGCAAGATTAAGAGAGAACAACTGTTTTAATCTAGGTCTACCCAATGTGTGGTTATGCCTATCTTGGTCTATACACGAACCCACTTATGTGAAGCTTAAAGTGAAATTTTCCCACAACATACTTTGCCAAAGCACCCACCCCATAGATATCCATTCAAAAGGTATTTACCCTGATATCCATTCGGCCTCAAAATGTCTGTCACACAAGCTGCTAAATAAAAATAAATGTCCAGGGCAATTTAATTAAAACAACAAAAGGAAACATCCTAGAAATGCATGTAATATTAGCAACAAATCCAGGTAGTAATTTCTTTGAGCTAATCCCTGTGGAAATACCTTTTCACAGCTTATAACAAAGTGGTTTATAATGGAAAATTAAAAAAAACGTCTGTCTGGGAAAGTGAGTCACATACCTCATCAAATATCGCTTCGCTGCCGACATTCTCGAGGACCTTGGAGTAGTGCGCAACCCCTGCAATGGAAGGAATCGTGGCATTAGCAATCCACTGGTGTGAGTTTGTTGTGCTGCTTGGTCTGTAATCATTTAACAAGTTTCAAAATACTGTAACTGTAATTGCGTTAGCATGTGTGTGCAGGCGTGTGCGTGTATATGTGTGGCATGCATGCTTATGTGTGTATAGGTGTGTGTGGTTTTCCACTTAGACGGTTTGCAACTCTGGAGCCAAACTTTCAGGGATTCATGTAACAGTTAGTGATGACAAGAAAACCTATTTGATAAGGACAACGATGGCTAGAAGAACAAGGAAATCAATAAGGACAAGGAACCCAAAAAGGACATGGAAGCTACTAAGGACTAGGAATCAAATATAAACGCAGTGATGCCAACATACAGTGGGATGTCAATATGGACAAGATGACAACCAGGAAAACAAGCCAACGATACTAATAAGAAGAACAAAGATACCAATATGGAAAAGTATATTAATGTGGACATGATCATCTAGAACAAGGATGCCAATAAGGACAGTGGCTGCCAATGTGGACAAGGACGTTAATAAGAACAACGTAGCCAGTGATGCCAATACTGATAACAAAGAAGCCAAACAGGCAAGGAAGCCAATAAGAATGAAACCTACAAGGTTGAGGAAACTAGTAATTCACTGATGTCCTCTCTGACCAAACACATGTCTATTAAGTCTCATACATATTTACACCAGTGGTACTTGTCATGTCAACAAGTAACTTGAGCTAGATAGTTCTACCTTCCTTAACACTGTGGTCATTAGTGCTGTTGGTGCATTGGCCAATGCCACATGACCTTCAGTTACTGAAATACTTGACCTTGAAAAGTGTGGGGTGCTGGGGTCATGTGATTAGAGCAGGGGATTATTGACTGAGGCGAGCAGGGGTCGATCCACTAACATTCTTATCAACTCATAAGTTGCATTTTGCTCATTAAAATCAATTACCAGTGATCTTGTGTACTGAAAACAACCAACACCAGGGTGTGCCACAGAACACAATTGCAAGATGACTATATGCATGCGCAAACGTTTGACATCATGTACTGACAGCTCTATCAATTTGCCTGATAAACGCAAGACATCTCCATTCATGGACGCTATGGTTCATAGAACTTTCTAATAAGACCACGATGAATCAATTCAGAACTTGCAGAAGATTGTTGCTGACTATAGAATCCCAAAACACCTCCACCTATGATGCGATCGTGTTGAAACATCTCCCGCCAAGATCGCCATCTTTGTTTACGGTGCGTCAACTACAAAAAGATGAAGACACTCGAACACTCGAAGACACTTTCAAACAGAAATAGTGCCATCGGTGATACTGCAACAGATTTTCGTATTCTAATACATTTAACAACAACGTTTTCTTGAGCTGATTATCTTAGAGAACGGGTCCCCAAGGATTAAATCCACCTCTGGGTACTGTCGTTTTGAAACTTTTGCAATTTTGTATATTTTTCCTTATAGATGAGACATTAAAAACAATTGGTTCCTACTGCCTGGTGCCTGGTGCCTAGTGCCTGGTGCCTGGTGCCACTGCCAGGGGAAATAAAACATCACACCAAAAAAATTGAAAAACGTTGCAGAGTCAATGGTCTCGACCTTAAAAAAAGCATACAGTTGTTGAACTGCCAACTGCCAAAATTTGTTATGATAATGGAGTATCAGGTAAGTGCCTTGTGCAGGTGGATACTGGTGCTGAATATAAGTCCACATTTATTAAGGTAACCTTTCAGCAATGCTCATTAAGCTATCATGATGCAGGCATGATCCATTTAAATATCCTCATCATTGGACTAGTATGTCTACTGGTGCAGACTTGATCTAACTAAATACCACCATCAGTTGGTTGATATGTCTGTTGTTGCAGGCATCTGCCACCATCGTCTGCATAGAAAAGAATACTTACAAAGCTCTACTTAAATATTTATCCAAGAGCCTTATTAAGTCACAATCCAGTCTGTTTAAAGGAGCCACCTCAATTTAATTTCCCCGCTCATTTTGTTTCAGGCAAATATAATGTGAATTCATTTGCCTTACTAGGTACTTGCTCATTTGTATAAATTTCTTCTGAATTTTATAGAATGTTAACTAAGCCACAAGAAAATACTGACAAAACTGTGCATGTACCATTCATATTTATACGCATCCTTGAAGGTCATCATTAACAACGTCAGCAATTCCCAAGGGTGAAATAATTCCCTATGAATTTTTCATGATGTAAAGCTGTCTGCTATAGCAGACATGGAGGCCTTAGATTCTCACTGAGAGTACTAATTGCTGTTTGTCGCTTACAATGAATCAGTTCACACACAACATGCGGCATGATACTGTTGTGGACAGAACCTGATATACATAATAATAACTTCTAAAGTATGTATATCTTGAGGAATCTGAGCTCAGAGACGTAACATACAAGAATCATTAGACAAAATCATGAACAGGCATGTATAATGCCCGGCGTACACCGACGACTAGTTTACCATTTTTGGGTAACTCAACTGCCGGAAGATATCAGAAGACATCATAAGAATTTTGTCGTCAGTGTATGCCAATAACGCAACTACGATTCCTAGTTGGGCAACTCTTTACAATGCAAATTAAGGGCATCGAATCCGATACGAAACATTAATCGGGAGTACAATCCGTCATCAGTGTACACGCCCCAGTAAAGCAACTCAACTGCCAGTTGCAAGTGTATGCGCTAATTAAGACGCAACTAGATTCTCTGATTGCATTGGCCAATAACAACATTGGCCAACTGCTGTGTCGTTAGTGTACGCACCTACTATGATGCAATTATCGCAAGTGTACGTGGCAATCGTCATAAGTGTACGCGGCAACCGTCGTAAGTGTACACGGCAATCATCATAAGTGTACGGGGCAATCGTCATAAGTGTACGCGCCCATTTTTATTACCCCTTATAATGAAAATAAGACTCAACATTGTATGCCAGGGACCGCCAAAGGTTAGGGTGGGAATGCGATTTCAAACAAATAAGTATTGAGTTTCTCTGTGAAAGGTTGCTACAGTTTCATTGTTAAGTGACAGAGTTGATTCCAGACTTTGGGAGCACCTACAGAGATAGCACATTTTCCAATGCTAAGCTTGGTTTTAGAAACAGAAAGTTGTGAAACAGATGATCTCACGATCCTGGAGATAGCTGAAAACACCCTAATGACAATATATGCAGACCTGTTGCGCATATTGCTTAATTCTATTAAATATTTAGCAGTGCACACATAATCTTATTTGTTACCCTGAGAAATGCTTTCCAGAAAAAAAGACTTGTAGAAGCTCTGCCATTATTACTAGATGCTGGATGTTTAATGATGCAGCCAAGTTATGGGAAAACGTGCAACTTTTGATGCTTTGAAGTGATCAGTGGAGACTGAATGACGTCTAGAATGCTTTTAGTGATGTGAATTTTGCAAGGTTACCATAATTTGCACGTGTTATTTTTTGTCTGCTCGGTGTGTGGATAGAAGTTAAATACATATTACGCTGCGATAAATCCAAGTGCTTTGCGATAAATCCAAGTACTTTGCTTCCTTGAGGGGCATCCGATCGTCCCGGACAAGTAAATTCAGTGATTGGACTAGTCCGTGTTTAGAAGAGCAGTCCCATCGGACTAGCTGTGATTATGTTAATTAATTTATTCTGGTTGAGAGTTGTGATGGAATGAAACAACAGCAGACAATATGATAGCATGTTATCACATGCGGCTAAATGTTCTTACTGAACGCGGAGCATGTAAATGGCGGCTGTTTACATGCGGTTAGGATAGGTAGTCCCGCCTAGCGACCATGAGTGATGGGCGACATGGACAAAATATGTGAGCGGGTTACAGACATCGTCACGTGCTATCCCATCGCAGTTGTATCCCCATATCAGTCATTATGTTAGCAAGTTACCAAATGCCAGCAATGTTACTGGTTGCTCAGTTGGTTTCGGGAAAGGTAAGGCTAATGAAAAGTCCATCGTCCGACAATATGACATCGTCCGATCGTTTGTCGCCGTCGGGCTTCAATTTCTGCCGGTGCCGTCTTGTTCAACGCTGCCGTTTGCTGCCCGTGATTAAACTGCACTACCTACAGTCATCTCTTCTGATGACTTTGACTTTGCAATTGGTTCTATGAAATCACATTTGTTTCTATTAGTGCCACATTTAATTGTACGTTTAACTGAAATGAGAAATGGATTGTCTTTTATGAAAAAACTTTTATTGTGTGCCACAGATGTCACATATGACAGACGATGTCATATGAATCATAGTGTATCATATGTGACATAGTATGATGGTATTGTATTTATTTATTTTTAAGGACTAGTAAGAAAAACATAATTACTACATGGTTGTGAGTAAGTCAGTCCGACGGACTATCTGTCAGGTTAATCCATCGTGCACCCTGCCGTTTTGTTGAACATCAACTAAACTTATCACGGAAACATCCAATTTATTTTGGGTATAAAATGCAAATGTTGCCTGGGACTGATATTTTGTACGCGAGCTAGAAATCCCATTAGGGTGTTTTGAAGATTTAGTTTTTTATTTCACCCAGGAGCCCCAGAGGGGTCTGACCTTTGATGCCCCTCTTTGAGGGGTAAATTAAATAGTGATCTGTCCCCATCTTTGAGGGGTAATTTAAATAGTGATCTGTCCCCATTTTGAGGGCTAAATTAAATAGTGATCTGTCCCCATTTTGAGGGCTAAATTAAATAGTGATATGTCCCCGTCTTTCAGGGTTAAATTAAATAGTGATCTGTCCCCCTCTTTGAGGGCTAAATTAAACAGTAATCTGTCCCCATTTTTGAGGGCTAAATTAAACTGTGATCTGTCCCCATCTTTGAAGGCTAAATGAAATAGTGATCTTTGCCCATATTTGAGGGGGCCACCCGTGACTTAGCCGCAATCAATAACCAAACAAGTGCCCAGGTGTGCGAAGTGACGATTGTTATGCTGGGTGTTCAGACATCTTCAGACCGCACCTGCCTTGGTCGCATTATAAAGGTAACAGTTGACTACCATGAAAAGTGCAGTTTAGTAACGATTTAGATTGGAAAATTGTTAACAATCTGGTTGACCGAGATTGATGAAATGAGCCAAGAGTGGCCGTGGCCAAGAAGTAGGTAACTATGTCACCGTGTCATAAACAGGCGTTGCTTTGCAATAATAATATGTTTACGTGTAACATTTACATTTTTATAACACATCTGGTATAAACACATATGTGTAATAACCTGTGCAATTATTTATAGAAATAAAATAATACACATATGAAAACAGAAATTAAAACTCAAACCAACTCACGGTTAGGTTAGGGATAGCAGTTATTTGTAGAAATAAAATAATAAGTTAACACATAAACTAAAACTCATGGCTCAGCAACTCTGATGGTCTGAAAGTGTCATGTCCAGACCAGTTTGTTACCCCACTATTCTACACTGGTGAAAACTGTAAATTGGATCTGAATTAAGTTCTAGAAGTGCCAGCCGTTCTATATGGATGTGACGATACGAACAACTTTAAATGGATCAGGTATTCTAGTTTTTGAACACTTGTGCTTTGCTGTAAATACCACACCACAGTTCCAGTCAGAATTTTCTCTGAGATTGAAACTTGTATTTCTTATAAGATGGAGACATTTGATTCATACTGAACTTGTCTCCTCCATTTCCATGTTTGCTAGAAAGAGAAGTTGAAATTTTTTTTTTTTTTACACAATTACATTTTATATTTTTCAAATGTTCTGCTGTTAAAACATTTTTATTAGGAACGTTTATGTGGTTAAAATGAAACAGTTTTTTTTTATTTGTTAGTCATTCCTTGAGCAGAGATTCTTTAGCATGCAAAACACTAAGAACAAAACAGTATTACTCCCAGACCATCAGATGAATGAACATCAGGCAGCATGTTCACATAAACACACATGCATGTCTAAATATACACATACACAGCCTACATGACACTCCCTGTGCTTCCCTGGAGTAAGCTACCCCTGCACCCTCCATTGTTCCATGTGGGTAGAAATACATCTTGCTTGACGGACAAGACAAATTAAGGCATTCCTACCCACCGAAGTAAAAAGTTATTTAGGAAAGCACCCTACCGATGCAATAACTGCTGTTAAATTGCTACCGTTGCTGACGTTACGAACCAAAGCGATCAATAAAGCAATATATATCTCCGACATACAACGACCACAAACCTGCTCATGTCAGGCAAATTAATTACATCATTTGCAAGTTTTCTATCAATTCCTGTATCTTCTGAGGGTCGATTTGTAAGCATCTATCATTCAGGATCCACATCCGTCAAGTACACTTGGAAATTGGATTGCATGTTTCCTAAACCTGGATCCACTACAAATGAAAGATCTTACCGATGTAGGCAGCATTTTGTCACAGTCCTCATACCCAAGGTTCTATGACATTCAGAGACATGAAGAATCATTCTCAGTAAAGTGCATAATTAGTGACAATGTCTCAGTAATAATTGTGTTTGTACTCAGTCACATTGGCCAAACAAGCAATCGTAATCACAGTCCATTACATTATCAGAGTAATCGTAATTACGATTACAATCATCATTACAATGTTGTGTACATATCTACATTGTCCGGTTGCCAACTGCATTGTAAACATTCAGGCATGGGGCAATAACATAAAAAATGGGCTAAGTGGCCCGAAGTCCTTTGGACTAATACGTCTATATGTGACCCCGGCTGACCAAATGAGTGATAAGTCGGAAAAATTGTAACATTGTTTTCTTAAATCCTTGTAAAGGTTTGGTAGGGTGCTTTACACGGTTTCAAAAATTATGATTGCTACAAAAATTGGCGAAGTTATGGAGCATTGAACATGGTAGGGATAAAAAAGTGAAAATGAAGAAAACGGCTGTTGAAGTTTTACATTATATATGCAAATGGATTGCATGGAAATATTACATGCACAACATTCAAATGTGGCACACAGTATGTAATATGTATGTTATGTTGCAATGATACACTGGAAGTACAAATGTGCTGCCACAAAGACTTATCAAGTTATGCCAGATTATGTCTTTATGTGTAAAACTAAGAGGACAGATTATTTGAGAGCAAAAGGTAGACTCGCTGTTTGACACAGTTTAAAACATACAGGCAGCTGTCCAGTTTAACAGGGGTCTAGTGGCTGAATGCTGTCTGTTGAGACAAGCTACTGCCAGTGACCAATTACAGATTAGTCACAGTTTCCATCAAACAATAGCAGGCAGAGAATCTTAGCTCCACAGCTGGGTGTAATACACAACCAGAGCCACCACTGATTCATGGTCAAGTAGATTAGCTCAATGAACCAACTAAGACAATATACAACACTGTGAGTGACAGGGTCCAGAGGGAGGCCTAAGCAGTGTCCTCATTGCTGAATAGATCAATTAAACCTGCCAAGTGGGTGATATTCTGCACAAGTGTTAATTAATCCTTAGTGATTGTTCAGAACACCAGACTGACCACATACCTAAACAAAGCAAATGTAATAGGTGAAGAATAGGCAGTGTTCAGATAGGGGTATTGGTTGAATTGTATTTGTCTCGACACAAAAGGCTTTATTGTGCCTTCATCGATTATAAGAAAGCATTTGATTTAGTAGATCGGTCCTCACTGTGGTCTAAGATAATTTCATGCCGTATTAATGGTAATGTGTTGAAAGTTGTATACATGTACAAAAATGCTAAATCATGTGTAAATCAGGGCCAGGCTGTGTCAGCCTTCTTCTCATGTGATGTATAGGTATGGCAAGGAGAAAACTTGTGTCCTTTGTTATTTGCTATTTACCTGAATCATTTTGAACACTCTTAGTCACAATTATAATGGACTTGACATGGCAGCTGGTGAAATTTACAACAACCTTAGTGATGATGATGCAGAAAATGTATGTTCTACTATATGCTGATGACACTAGAATGATTCAATCAAATACATATTTCTTGCTTGTGTATAGCGGAACTATGTCAACTCTTCTAATGGTTGACATTTGGTTGTTTCAGGTGTCAACTATATTGTGAATCTGTAATTATTAGTCTATACTGATACAATTGATTTACACAGTACCATGTCTACACAAGGCATGGCAAGCGTAAACAGAACAGTAGAATGCATTTGATATCAATAGTGTAGGATATTTCACTCTATAGTTGTTCAGAATATTCATTTTCTATGTTTGTCACCTACAGGTGACAGAATATTAATTTTCTATGTTTGTCACCTACAGGTTTCTACAGACAATACATCTAACCAATAGACACCACAATCACACCATTTTATAATAATTAAATGAACATCAAAATAAACACAACTTGCAATTATAGAAAATCAATAGTTTTGAAGATACAGTTTAAAAGTTTTAGATTTCTTGTATATAGTGGCAGCCCCCTAAGATACATCTATGCAAATTTAGAAAAAAAGTTGCTGAACAGTTTTTGAAAAAAATAGGCAAAATGTCACATTTTTACCAGTTTTGGGGTCCTTGGAGGCCCTAGGGAGCCCTTAAAATGATTCAATCAAATACAGATTTCTCGTGCATAATGGCAGTGCCCTAAGATATGTCTATGCAAAATTAGAGAAAAAGTTGCTGAATGGTTTCTGAGATACAGCAGCTAACGGCGGACGGCAGACGGTGGATGCAGGGTGATGGCAATTGTCCCTTGGACCTTCGGCCAAAGGACTAAAAACATCAACTTTTACATCATCTGTCCCACCTGTTATCTTAAACATCTGCTAACAACTAAGAAACTTCTTCCAACAATTTCCAGCCAATGACAAAAAGCCATGAACACAATCATGATAGTGATCATGATTACACGCTTGAAGTAATCGTAATTATAGTAGGTAACACTCATTTTCTAAGTAATCATGCACATAATCATACTCATAAATGTTATCAGTAAACATATACCTGCCAGCCCTCCTCGATTTTCCCGGAATCTCCCATATTTGTTGTATAACTCCAACCTTCCCAAAAACAAAAAGAACCTCCAGGATTATATATGATAAAAATGGAGATTGCGTTGCTAGCCTAAGGGAACCCCCCCAAGTAGTTGTGGTTAGCACCAAGGGTGGGCACTTGTAGATTGTTGGTTATCCTCAATCTCAACATTTTCCAGATACCCAATAAGGAAATGCGACAGCACTGCCCTCTAGAGGTTAACGGAGGCAGACTAGTGTCTCTCCCAGGAACTACATCAATAAAGTGGAGGCTGCATATTACAAAAGGGAAAAAAACGGTATACTGTATCAGGTGGCTAGAGGAAAGGCTAAACAGCAGTCGCACTAAACCCACAGATCAGATGGCATGGTGTGTGTCTGGTGGCATTAAAACCTAAGTGGGTGTCAATTTTGCCAATCGTCAGGGTCATGATTAGGTGATTTCCATGCTGTCTGTCGGACTGATTTCAAAGTCATTGCTGTAGTGATGTCATTGCAAGCTCGTCTTGAATGCTGCAGGAATCAATAGCTACCAAAGAAGATGCATGCTAAGGTACATACATGCATGCGTACAGCTGACTTACATGTACATGCATGCACTCACATGTACACATACAAGCACGCACAGACATGTGGCACATACACGCACAAATACATGCATGCATGCACACACACACACATAAGCAAACATGCACACACACCACATATCAACTTGGATAATCCACTGAAAATACATGAGCATAAATCAATACTTTGCAAATTGATAAGAACTCTTTTGCACTAATCAGTGCTTGCGTCGAATAGTTACACAGCTGAAGCCACGGGAGCAATGACTTCACCACTGTCAGTTACAATGAATGAACACATTTGCTGTGACTGACGTCAAGCACACCACACCACAAGCACGCGCGGCAGACAGTGGTGTGAAGTCGCTGAACTGACGGCGAAACTCCCTTCTGGCGTGTGTGGATAATTGCAGCCGATCCCATCTTGGCAAAAAGTTGCATTGTTCATTGACACAAGTAATCCAGGGACTAGTGATTCTCTCCCCTGTGACACATGCGTTGAAACATAGCTTTTTGTCATCAAGGTTGTAGTAGTGTGAAGGATAAGCCAGTATCTTTAGCCGTGGCTCACTGGCAGCTTGCTGTGTACCGACGGCAATTTGTATGTGTCTGAATTTATATGTATATTCATATGTATGCAGTGTCTAACTATAATCGAGCTAGCGTATGTATGTACCTAGCATGCATACGAGTGGGTATGTAAACATTTCCCTCCTAATATGGCTTGCACCCTAGGTGCCAGACTGTCATGGATTTATCTACAATCAATCAGAAGAAATGTAACGGTTTTTGTATATTACTTATAAAAAGAACATAATAATAAAGGAAGAATGGGTTTTTTAATTTAAATTTATTTGGGAAGTGAAGAATGTCACATGGGCAAATGCTGAGGTTTCTTCTTCAATTGTCTTAATCATTAAACAATATTACATCTTAATCTCACATGGGCAAACAACCTGCCGTAAAGGCTTTAAACACTGATAACTAGGGTAAACAATTTCTTTTAATTATAATAAAATAATAATTGGTTTCCAAGGATTTAGGCGCAATAGAAGTTATCTTATTATTATTATTATTACATTATTAATGTGTTATATCAAATTGTTATGTCGTCTACTTTCAGTATTTTGTTTGGCTACTTATTTATCTAATTACTTCTTTCTTAGCACTGCACACGTGAAAGAAATATTCTGTGTATGTCCAGATTCAAACATGAATTTGTCAAAAAATTGCATTAGACACAACATAGTAGAGACAGTTAATAATACACCAAGTATTATCATTAATAAAATTTACACCCACAGTCTATAACACTTTTTTTTTTATTTTAAATTATGAAACCAGTTGTCGTATTCATAATTGCTTTATTTGCAATTCGTAATACGTATTGAAATGTATACCTAAGTATCCGTATTTACGTCAATGTGTACACGATTACATATAATTATCAACTATAAAAACAAGTCATATCATATATCTTAACGGGAGACTCCTGACCTTATCTATTATTTACATTATTCATTGTATATGTATCGTATTTATATGTCCAATAATTTGATTCTGAGTTCTAACCTGAATGCACAGAACTGCATAACATAGAGATGGCAGCAGAGGGAGCAGCCAAATACCCACAGGTATATGCTGTTTACCATTCAACCATGAGTGCGGGAATATAACACGTGAATGTAAACATGAAGGCATCTCTAATTATCCATCAGAATTTCCTGTCATTTTCTCCCATTGAGCTCCAGGCAGCCAATTCCCCCACTACCCACAACCATTAACAAATGTACATGTTATTCAGAAATAACAACCATTAATAAATGTACTTGTTATTCAGAAATAACAACCACAGATAGAAAACTCACTGTCTTAATTTCACGCCTCCGGCACACGCAGCCAGCTGAGGACAACATGTTGATCATGAAGCCTAATTGTCCGCCCTCGCTTTGCGCCAGCAACAGACAATCGATGCCTCGTTAAAGAACAATTAGTGCAAAGAATCCTATACTAGGGCACTCATTATCACATTGAGTAGCGACTGTCATGGCCCCATCTGCTAAGTGTTCATTTCGTCAACATCGCGAAGGATGCCTTACAGATCGATGCCTCATTCAACAGTTACAGCTAATCAAACGGTTCCGTCGTCTGTGCCTGGATGGTGACAGGCAGAACATGTGGTCATGATCAGTGTTGTCACGTGATTGGACGGTTGGTCGAGCGATACATTCATAAATTCGACGGTAGATTTCCTACTGGAGTTGAACGTATTGTGTTAGAATTACTCAGGATTGTGATTGAAGTTACACAAACGGAATGCTGGGTTCAATCTGGATAATGGAATTGTTATATTATCAGCAATTAGATTCACACGCTGCATCGGGTGGCTACAGTTAATTTGCAGAGAATGACTACAACAGACATTTTACGCAAAAATAAACACAACATTACGCTGGTGTAGGCAGCATGGTCGGAGTAAACATATAGGAAGTCCTGTTTGGCAGTTTATCCTTCCCCGAGGCAATATCCGTCCATTCTCCTAAATTTTCCAGAAATAAGAAAAATTTCATACCTACACCTGTAGATGCAGTTTTTAAATTTCATATGGTAACAGATATATTGTAAATATTTGAACCAACAGAAATAACTCCAAACACTGAAATGAGACTCCTGGTGTAATCACGGCCAGCTGACTCAATGACATAATACTTGGCAACTCACTATCTAATCTTCCTATAGTTCAGCATGGTAAAATAGGGGTAAATATCTAAGGTGCCAAGGAAGGGGAGATCCTGACATTATGTGGCAACATTATAATATGATAAAATTGAGAAGAGTTTGGAAGAATCCTATAGGTATCATCACAATGAATTCCTTAACAATTTGAGCAGAAAGTAAAAATCTAGCATCTTGTGGATTCCCAATTCAATGAACGCTTTCACTCATAACCTGTGATGGTTTGCAATGGATTAACCTTACATCCTGCAGCTGTTTCAATAATTCTACTTGCAACATGCTGTATGTATTCCGTTAGCATAACTAATACAACAGTCATTTTGATTATTTAATTTAGCATGAGTAAGAGAACACTAATTTTTAGTAATTAATTGTGATTCCTTGTTATTCCAAGTTTTAATCTAGCAGCTGTATCAACATCAACAAGAACATGTGACAATTTGTTTCAGTGTATAACACAGAATCTATACACAGATGCATTTGTGATGTGGCGCAGATACGGAATAGGTACCCAAATAGGTACCCAAATAGACTGGCCAAATAGTATCAACATGTCTCATCTGGGCCAGAACACCTCTCAATGTGCATTTCACGGGAGCCCAGCAAATCAAATCTAGTTGTGTTAACTTTTACAAACCAAGACAGGCTTATTGGATTTCTAAGGAAGACAGCACATTGACAGTCTCCATCTGTCTTCACCGTGCATATTGAGGTGGTGGTTGGAGTGCGCTAGGTACATAAAATATGTCAATGTGAATCGAGAGAGGAACATGGCACAGCATTGGACTGCCAGTCAAAATGACAGGAAATTAAATTCATTTGAAGGAAGGGGCACCGCACACTGCGTCTTGTGGTCAATTATGTTATGTCAATTCCAATTTTAAATACATTTAAGAGTACCTGTACCACGGCATCTCAAAAAGGATTTGAAAAGTACTGGCAATAGACATTTTAAAATAATTCCAATTACATTAACACCAGTTACACTAACACCAGTTACATTAACACCAGTTACATTAACACCAGTTACATTAATACCAGTTACATTAATACCAATTACATTAACACCAATTACATTAACACCAATTACATTAACACCAATTACATTAACACCAGTAACATTAACACTAATTACATTAACACCAATTACATTAACACCAATTACATTAACACCAATTACATTAACACCAGTAACATTAACACCAATTACATTAACACCAATTCAAATTACTTTAAAAACTGTGTTTTTATACAGTGCAGTATTCGGTCCTGCTCAAAGCACTTTATAATTACACTCCCCTCGACAGACCTGTTCATCCAAACATGACGTTCTTTGGGAAGCATTTTTAAAACATAATACCAAAACCAATTATGACTCCAGCATCACAATTGGCATTTCAATTCCAATTCTGATGTAATTCTCCCTAGGTCTGTCCAATTTTTCACTGTTTACCGAGCAAGGTTCTGTACTGGATTACAATCGAGAAGGTCGCAATCGCTTATGGCATATGACCCAGGTGCAGAGTTGTGACACAGTGTCAGCACTACAACCACGCAGAGGACGGGGTACAGGGGGTGAACATGAACCCAGCACTGAGAGCAGCAGGTGTTCCATGCAACATTTATATTATAATATATTTATATATATATATATATTATAATATAAATGTAGAAAAGGTAAATTTTGCAAACACACTCATTATACAAAAGAACCTAGAGAACCAATCAAACCACATACTAACCACATACTAACCCTCGAACATCACTCTCCCGGCAAGAACAGTTCCTTCTATTCTAACATCTACTCAGCCACTATGGAAAGCATTCAGCCATGCAGCAACTACTACACAAGGCCTATCACCGTGTATCTGCTGTAAATTTGTTTATACAGCTGCATGAACAGGGACTTTGGGACTGAAAGACAAATTGCCCACGCACTGCCCATCAGTTTCAGCATCCAACGATGTGAATTCCCTCAGTGATGGGTTGGATGCTTAATGTCTTAGGTCAGCACATCCTACATCGAAATGATGAAAGCATTATGACTAATCTTCCTTGTCTGCTAACCTAGACTGCCCAGAGCCCTGTGTCTTCATTCGACTGGAGAGTGTATAAATAGTTCAAAACTAAAGAATAGATCATTATTTGTTTTCCCATAGGTATCCATGTTAATGTTTTGATGACGTACATAACGTAACGATTCACATTTTATTCCAATTGTACATGCTGCTGCTTGTCTTGTTATTGATTTCTTATAGATGCATGACAACTTTGACTAATTTTCTGTTTGGTAACCTAGACTATAGAAGTTCTTATGTTTTCTACATAGATTACAACGTTCATAACAAATAAGTTGTTATTATATACATCTGTATTTATATATATATATATATACACCCTGTATATATATATATATATATATGTCTAAGCATATGTGGTGTGGATCCCAAGCATTCACATATTTTCTCCATTTGATAACCAAGATAGTGTTTAATAACTGTACCCATTTTAGACAGTCTACATATTGCACTGTTATAACAATTATGATTAATTTTCTGCGCTTGGTATCCATGACTACGGAGGATCCTAAGTCTTAAATCTAGTATGCGAATCAACAGTTTACAACAATAGAACTCTCTCAAGAGATGACCAAATGATGAAGTGATACTGTCTCAAGAATTAGTGATACAATCCATAACGCACTTAAGACCTGAGGAAGCATTTCATCCGATGAAGAATAGCCTCCACGCACGCAAATGTAGCATCACGATAATGTGCATGTCACAGTGTTTGCTGCCATTAGCTGCTACCTACAGTGACGTGATGTTTGAGCTGTCAACTTTGGCGTTTCACTGGCGTATCACACAAGCTTTATTAATAATTTAGGCACCTTATTGATTTCTGGTGCTTTTTGTTGAATCTCAACAGGTTGGTCTGTGGTTTCTGGCATAAAAATGAAGTATGTCCCGCGGGACACAGGGTTCAACAGCACGGTCTGTGGTTTCTGGCATAAACATGAAGTATGTCCCGCGGGACACAGGGTTCAACAGCACGGTCTGTGGTTTCTGGCATAAACATGAAGTATGTCCCGGAGGACACAGGGTTCAACAGCACGGTCTGTGGTTTCTGGCATAAACATGAAGTATGTCCCGCAGGACACAGGGGTCAACAGCACGGTCTGTGGTTTCTGGCATAAACATGAAGTATGTCCCGGGGGACACAGGGGTCAACAGCACGGTCTGTGGTTTCTGGCATAAACATGAAGTATGTCCCGCGGGACACATGGTTCAACAGCACGGTCTGTGGTTTCTGGCATAAACATGAAGTATGTCCCGGGGGACACAGGGTTCAACAGCACGGTCTGTGGTTTCTGGCATAAACATGAAGTATGTCCCGCGGGACACAGGGTTTTCAACAGCACGGTCTGTGGTTTCTGGCATAAACATGAAGTATGTCCCGGGGGACACAGGGGTCAACAGCACGGTCTGTGGTTTCTGGCATAAGCATGAAGTATGTCCTGCGGGACACAGGGTTCAACAGCACGGTCTGTGGTTTCTGGCGTAAACATGAAGTATGTCCCGGGGGACACAGGGTTCAACACCATGGTCTGTGGTTTCTGGCATAAACATGAAGTATATCCCGGGGGACACAGGGTTCAACAGCATGATCTGTGGTTTCTGACATAAACATGTAGTATGTCCCGCGGGACACAGGGTTCAACAGCATGGTCTGTGGTTTCTGGCATAAACATGAAGTATATCCCGGGGGACACAGGGTTCAACAGCATGATCTGTGGTTTCTGGCATAAACATGAAGTATGTCCCAGGGGACACAGGGTTCAACAGCATGATCTGTGGTTTCTGGCATAAACATGAAGTATGTCCCGGGGGACACAGGGTTCAACAGCATGATCTGTGGTTTCTGGCATAAACATGAAGTATGTCCCGCGGGACACAGGGTTCAACAGCATGGTCTGTGGTTTCTGGCATAAACATGAAGTATGTCCTGCGGGACACAGGGTTCAACAGCATGATCTGTGGTTTCTGGCATAAACATGAAGTATGTCCCGGGGGACACAGGGTTCAACAGCATGATCTGTGTTTTCTGGCATAAACATGAAGTATGTCCCGGGGGACACAGGGTTCAACAGCACGGTCTGTGGTTTCTGGCATAAACATGAAGTATGTCCCGCGGGACACAGGGGTCAACTGGGAGTTCAGTATCGGCTTGTTAGGGGAAGGAGATGTTTGGTCGATTAAATTTCAGGCCACAGTTCATTAAGCTGTATATACTGTAGATGCACAACTACATCATGCTGAGAGGGCTGGGATATACTAGTGATTGTTACATACCGATTAAACATATTTATTTATTTATTATGTGCACTTTCGCGTGGCAGACGTGATGTAGTTCGCGTCTGTTTGGCTTGTGCCATTCCGCACAAAATGTACCATCACAGATCCTTTGTAGAAGTGGAATAAATAGATATATAAATAAATAAAAATATTTAAATGAATAGATACATGTATAATTAAAATGTCCACATGATAAAAAAATATATATAAAATAATCGTTAAAAAGTCAGTAGAAATTGCACTAAAAAGTAATAAAAATGTAAATGAATAATTTAAAAAGGTCAATTCCATTCATATGATGCTTTCTTATTTTGAAATGGCCAGCACATATTTTGTTGGTGAAATTGTGAAATGTGAAACTAAAACTTCATTTTCTGACCACATTGCACATTAAAAAATTTCATTTTATATAACCGAAGATAAGGATTATCCGGAATACAAAAAGGTAACTTTTATATAGCATGTTATCCCGTCCTTAGGTCTGCTCAAAGTGTTTTACACTTCACTCCCTGGCAGACTTATTTAATTGAACACCATCTCGACTTCTCTGGGAA
Source organism: Paraescarpia echinospica (assembly GCA_020002185.1). Classification (NCBI taxonomy): domain Eukaryota; kingdom Metazoa; phylum Annelida; class Polychaeta; order Sabellida; family Siboglinidae; genus Paraescarpia; species Paraescarpia echinospica. The sequence continues at coordinate 10,774,854 of CM034532.1, read as the reverse complement.
ACATTCAGTCATGCTGCAATTAATGTGTGTAGGCTATTCGTTGCACATATACAATCACCACCGCTGCCTATAGACAGGTACTCATTCATACACCTGAGTGAACAGGAGCAAAGTGGAGTGAATGAACTTGCCCAAGGTTTGGAATGGCGGCATGAAGATTCAAACCTGGAATCTCTTAATTGTCTGGTGTTCTAACCACTATGCCACTGCACCCACATGACTAGCTTGATTGAGTCTGGTGTTTTAAACACTATGCCACTGCACCCCACATGGCTATAGCTTGACTGACAGTCTGGTGCTCTAACCACTACGCTACTGCACCCCCACACGACTTTAGCTTGATTGACAGTCTGGTTTTTTAACACTATGCCACTATGCCCCACTTGACTGTAGCTTGATTGACAGTCTGGTGCTTCATCAGTGAATCTCATATCCAAGTCAGGATGTTATCATTGTAAACATAGAGACACATAGTTAAAATGTAAATTTGTAAGCTTTTGTTAAATATTACTTACACTGACTATGCAGACATATGTCCCGCCTGTAGGCTACGAATCAATACAGACCAATCACATATCAAATAGATGTAAATGTATTTTGAGGTTAAGTTTTTTTACACAAACACAGTTTTATGGTTGTGTATGAACAAGACAAATTGTCACAAGAGGATCTAGTATCTCTCAAAGATCTCCAAAAATAGCGCGCTACACTTTATGAGCATCCCCTAAAGGCTGTAAACAGAGGGAGAGTCCTCTTGGCAGCAGGTCTTACCCACCCAGAACACTTTGTTATCATGATACATGTATATCTGCATGAAGCAGCAACTTCATGAATTTTGCCTGTCCCTCTGGTGCATGTCTAGCTGTGCCAATCAGCTGCCAGTGAAGCATTCATTGCCTCTGAAGATTGGAGTAGTCATCTGTGGGATTCACTGCGCCAATATTTCATGACGTAGGATACAGCAGATAAGCCAGATTTGTCTACAGATGACCAAAGATCACGTTGATGATGCAGGAACAAAACTACGTCACGGACACCCAAGGTGCCTCAAGGAAGTTTTTGTTCTTTGCAACAGGCCGGAAAGGTTCAGACTGTAAGGTACATTTTCCCAAACCTAAGGAAATGCTAAAATACATTGGCAGGGGTAAAAGTATTGATTTGTGTTTGTTTTGTATTTTTATAAACAATAAATAATTTACTACCAGTTTGAATAATGCCTTTTGGTATGACTATTTTGAAAAAGTGTTTTGATTTGAATGGTATGTGTAAGAATTAAAGAATACGAATAACTAAGTTGGGGTCTTTAAGGAATAATTATATAGCTAAGGTAGGGAATTAAGGAAAAATTATCTAATGAATAGCTAAGTAAATTTAAAAATATAAGACAGTTGGATACTACCCAGTATTTCAAGAATGATACTACCCAGTACTTCAAGAATGATACCTCAACATTTGTTTGTGCAAATCACAACAGCACAAAAATTGATCTTAACCTGATCATCACAATAGCTTATGATGCCCGCAGATGCAGTTTATGCATCACTGGATCTTGTTTTTATCACTGATCACATTGTTTTTATCACCAATGGCAAAGGCCAGTGTGACGGTAGGTGTATTGTGGATGTCTGTATGTCTGTCTGTCTGCCTGCATGTCTGTCTGTCTGCATCTGTCTGCATGTCTGTCTGTCTGTCTGTCTGTCTGTCTGTCTGTCTGTCTGTCTGTCTGTATGTTTGTTTGTCAATCAGTGCATGAATGTCTGTCGTCTGTCAATGCATGTCTCTTTTTCTGTCTGTCTGTCTGTCTGTCAAACAGCTCAAAGAACAACATCAACTAAAATCCATATTAAAATGGGATACAAAGGACTGTGACTTCCAGGTCAAAATGTACTTTGCAAACAGGCTGGTGCTTAATGGGTCATGATATCAGATGGTCGACATTTAACTGGAGCCTCAACCGAATATGAACCAAGTACAGATGGTTTAGTGCGAACATGAACAAAATGGACCAGTGCAATCAGCTTTGTGTGAGTGCACCTGAGAGACACATTCCACGCCACAGCAGTGAATGTCCACTGAGAGACACACTCCATGCCACAGCAGTGAATGTCCACTGAGAGACACACTCCACGCCACATCAGTGAATGTCCACTGTACGGGGTACTAGGTTCTGGTCATCAGTGAATGTCCACTGTACGGGGGTTCTAGGTCCTGGTCATCAGTGAAAATCCACTGTACGGGTGTTCTAGGTCCTGGTCATCAGTGAAAATCCACTGTACGGGGGTTCTAGGTCCTGGTCATCAGTGAGTGTCCACTGTACGGGGGTTCTAGGTCCTGGTCATCAGTGAATGTCCACTGTACGGGGGTTCTAGGTCCTGGTCATCAGTGAATGTCCACAGTACCAGGGTTCTAGGTCTTGGTCATCAGTGAATGTCCACTGTACGGGGGTTCTAGGTCCTGGTCATCAGTAAATGTCCACTGTACGGGGGTTCTAGGTCCTGGTCATCAGTGAATATCCACTGTACCAGGGTTCTAGGTCCTGGTCATCAGTGAATGTCCACTGTACGGGGGTTCTAGGTCCTGGTCATCAGTGAATGTCCACTGTACGGGGGTTCTCGGTCCTGGTCATCAGTGAGTGTCCACTGTACGGGGGTTCTAGATCCTGGTCATCAGTGAATGTCCACTATACGGGGGTTCTAGGTCCTGGTCATCAGTGAGTGTCCACTGTATGGGGGTTCTAGGTCCTGGTCATCAGTGAATGTCCACTGTACGGGGGTTCTAGGTCCTGGTCATCAGTGAGTGTCCACTGTACGGGGGTTCTAGGTCCTGGTCATCAGTGAGTATCCACTGCACGGGGGTTCTAGGTCCTGGTCATCAGTGAGTGTCCACTGTATGGGGGTTCTAGGTCCTGGTCATCAGTGAGTGTCCACTGTGTGGGGGTTCTAGGTCCTGGTCATCAGTGAATGTCCACTGTACGGAGGTTCTAGGTCCTGGTCAGGTTTGAAGAAGATGACGTGCTTGGTTGAAGACCTTCAGTACAACATCTGAGTGAAGACTAATGGATGACATGAAAGAAAGAGAGAGAATATAAACTTATGTAGCTATTTGATGTATATCTACATATACGTAATAAAATGACTTCTTCAGCATCAGTGCCCTCGAAACATCCGACCTCAATGGCACAACAAAACCAACTATTAAGCATTCTCATAATCATGCACAAGGCAAAATTTGATAACAGATGGACAGAATTGCTAAGAAACTAAAGAGGATATGTCATATTAAAAAGATGGGTACTGTCTGTATGTATTCGGACGTGGTATAATTTTAGACCCCCTAAAAATCTACAAAAACTAATTATTTTTGTGTACTTTATGTTCTGGACACCTCTGTAAAAATTATTTTGTTGTGTTCTTATGTAATGGGATAACAATTATTAGCGGTCTTTTAAAAAATATTGCTTCTCACCAGTGACGTTACAAACCATATTAATAGCGTGGGTGATCAAATGAGATACAACTCATTCATGCTTGTCAATATTTGGAGAGTGAATGAATTATTCTTTTGTAGCTTATGTTTTGGAACAGGTGATAACTCATTATTTTAGGTGTCCAAATATATACAGCAGTAAATGCGAAAGAATTTAAGCAAGACAAAATTTGACAAAACTCCCCTTTGTTTTGCTGGATCTGGATGCTGAGGGAGTTATTTCGCACCAGATTTCAACTGGAAATTACGATGGCGCACTCTCGAAAGCATAGACCTGCTGCTCCATTCCGACTACCCCCTGTTTGTTTCCACTCAATTTATGAACACTTTTATCACAGCAGCCAACGCAAATGTTTAACAACCATGAAGCCCTTTCCACACGAAGCACTGTTAGTTGTTATTTGTCATGCAGGGCAGGACGTGAAGCCTCTAGTAAAAAGTTTAATGGCACAGCTCGGAAGAAATCAACAGTCTCGGTCTATGCGTCCATGCTGCGCTAAATTGACTACATCTGCACACAGGATGCCAGGTAAACCCACACAATGAGAACAGCTGTTAGTGGAATCGTTACGTTATTTTTAGTTTTACCAAGAATTCTCTTACAAAAACAATATCATGTAAATATAAAAAAAAACTCTTCATGCACTTTGTCGCTGTTGCCTGTTGGTAGTTCTCTCATCATTCACACTGCCATCTAAGCTCGCAAGATCCTCAATTTGATTTTTTAACTTGTGTCATTTCAAATTCATTTTGCAAAGCAAGCAAAACTATTTAATATCGACTGCATGCCCCCTCATTTGTGGAACATTTTGTGTTGTTTCGGTAAATTCATCTGACAAATTAGCAGCTTATTTAATTCTGGCCCATTAATTAATTTAAGCAATTCGTTAAACTGGTATCTTCATATAAGTGCACACTATGGTTATGCAGGCCCTTCTGTGCTGATGTTGTCAACCCTTGCTCTCCAAAAACATACGAAGGAAGCTAAATGTAGGCTTTGGCCAGTTATAAGTCAATTTTTTTGCAATATGTACTTTAAACAAATGCTAGTACTTTTTTTATTAAACTAACTGCAAATATTATTTAAACTTTTCCCACATTACATATTTGGACACAAAAGTACCAGATTTGCAAAAGGCTAAACCAGTTGAGTAACTTGAACATAGAAGGCAAACCAAGAAGCCACTGATTATTACAAGCTAAATTGCTAAGTTACTCTTCCATGAAATGCTCCCAAAAGAAACCCATTAATCAAGCTACCTATTCCTCAGTGACATGAAGTACAATAACCATGTAATTCATGAGATTCTACATTGCCCTAAGCAATCAGCAGAGCCCCATACCACCTCGTGCGTAACGCTGAGTGTACCTGATGCAAGTGGGCGAGAAAGCATTGTTCTCTGCCGATCTGCTTTAATGGATGATGCACCCAAAATAGAGAAACTTAAAATTTGTCACATTCAAGTGTCTAGAAGATGACATTGCATGCTGTCTGTCATCATTAGTCATTCACGCCTGGCGATTACGAAGGTTGTCATATTTTCAAGACAGAAACGGAAACAATTAGTCACTTGGTACAACATTTGCAGAGTTCTACGGTGCTGCCGCAGTGTGTGTCCCACGCAAAACATCACGCACAGATATTTGTGTTTTTGGTTGGTACTTTGAACTGATTTTTAGAATTGTTCGGTGAACACTTTGTTGGCCTATTTCAATCTACACCAAACAGGAATAAAACTAAATTTTAATTTTCAGTAAAACAATATTAAATTAAATCTCATGTAAAATGCTTACTACACAATGAGTGCTAACCAGGCAAATATTAGAATATCAAATGATATGTTCGCAAATAAACTGGTGATTAATGATGGAATAATGGTAAGTAATTTGAAAGCAATTCGCTGACTAAAACAGTATCATGTATAATGTTGATTAAATGTTGACTAACAAAAAATGAATCTCAAGCAAAATGCTAACTAAAGCAAGAACTAAATCACATGCAAACTATTGCCATAAAAAGGAATAAATCTCAGTCGTGAAGTTGGATTACTCGGGTAAACCAGATCTCCACTCAAGCATGAACTAATCTCAAACCAGGGATGAACACAAAACAAAATATTGACTTAAGACACTCACTATCACAGCAGAGGTTAGAAAAAATATGACAAGCCGCTGGCTGTCACACATCATCCCAAAGGAAGGTCAGCCAAGGTAAGACACAAAGCAGAAGTCACGTCAATGCGAAATTGCGAAGTTGACACTTCAGGCTCCAGCTTTAGGACAGCTGAGAGACATCAATAAAGAGTGAATCAGATAATCACGTCAAACTGCAGAGAGTAAACTCAAATTCTCGTAAAATGCATACATCAGCAATTAATCTATCTCGAGCAAAACGTCATAAATAAATGATTGTTCGAATTAAGACATGTTGCATCTCCATTAGCAAGCATTCTTTGAAGTAGTCTTGAAGTCTGATAACTGTTAAGTCATTTGGCTGCTATTACGTGCAAGATCCAAGGTGTAACATCGCAACGGATGACACAGAAAGTACACACAGTCTCAGGTGGGAACTTCAGACAAATAACTTGTTTGGTTCTCGAGAAACCTTTTGTGTCCTTCTGGATATTTCACAGAACTTGTTGATCGCTAAAGAGCACTGGCGAGTGTGATATTAATTAACATGCAACTGCAAACAGGTCAGGTCAAATAGACACCGACCGAGCATCATACAGACGACCCGTACTCAATACAGATTTGGTATTTTTGAAGGTATACAGGCTAACTTGTGAAACTTGTCCATCACATATTTATTGTTGTTTTCTTCATTTTATTTTGGTGTGCATATATAATGTATGATTGTATGGTGAAAGAGTTAGTGTCCTACGCCATCTAAGTTGTTTCCCGATTCAGTTATGTTCATCATTTTGGAAATGTGGTAAGTTACCTTTCTGAATCATTGTTTGCTCAGATGGAGCTTTTGGCATCCTCTCGATGCCTTCATCAGCTTTGAACTGATTCACATCAAACCAGAAAGTGAATCAGTTCAATGCTGATGAAGGCATCGAGAGGATACCGAAAGCTCCATCTGAGCAAACAACGATTCAGAAAGGTAACTTACCACATTTCCCAAAAGTTAGTGTACTAGTCTATACAGATAATCTTTCTGTTACTAACTACTTAATACTGTGACTTAAAGTGTGAATTATTTCTTGGTTTATTTGAACAAGGAATACAAACAATTTGTTTTGCTTAGTTTGTTTTGTGCTTAAACCCCAACATCTCAACAATTGTGGTGGGGGGGCTGTAGATATTTTTCAGCAAGAGGAGGAGGTTTTTGTTAAGCCTCAAAGGTGGTGCAGTCAAACAGTTTTGCGAGTTACACCCCTTAATATTCACGACATTGCAACCACAGCCATACCATTTGTCTTATCCATGGTTATTTTCAGATAATGCACCTTGAACCTGTCGTTCCACACTTGTAGCGCCTGTGGCGATTCCTGTTTGTTCTCTGTCGTTATATCATGATCACGAGACATACATCCAAACCCCGCATGGGCCAACCGAGCCTGTGACTTGTGGCAGTTGCAGGCCCAACAGAACATTCACAGGCCCCGGGCCCATGGTTATGTCAAACAGTATATGCTACACAAGTGTACACATTCACAGGCTCCGGGCCCATGGTTATGTCAAACAGTGTATGCTACACAAGTGTACACATTCACAGGCCCCGGGCCGATGGGCCCACGGTTATGTCAAACAGTGTATGCCACACAAGAGTACACATTCACAGGCCCCGGGCCGATGGGCCCACGGTTATGTCAAACAGTGTATGCCACACAAGTGTACACATTCACAGGCTCCGGGCCGATGGGCCCACGGTTATGTCAAACAGTGTATGCCACACAAGTGTACACATTCACAGGCCCCGGGCCGATGGGCCCACGGTTATGTCAAACAGTGTATGCCACACAAGTGTACACATTCACAGGCCCCAGGCCCATGGGCCAACAGTTATGTTCAAATTCAAGGCTTATTGATTTGAAATCACATTCTCACCCTAACATTTGGCAGTCCTTTGCTCTAATGATGACTCTTGCTTGTCCAGGTTAACAATTTTGCCAAATGATTCTTGTATGTTGCGCCTCTGAGCTCAGATTCCTGGGGATTTAGGCGGTATAGAAGTTTATTATTATTATTATAATCATTATTATTATACAGTGTATATGGATTTGTTACTGTATGTTTATACAGATTTCAAAAAGAATTTCAACTGAAAATTACAGATTTCAACCAAGAAACTGTGGCATGCATGCTGACAAGTTTTGGGGTAATTGGTTCTTATGGCAATCCCCCAGGAATTTGGCGTGACTCGAAGACGGTTCCAAGTTTTCCAAAAACAGTTGCACATACATGATTTATGTCTATGTACAGGTTAATTTCAAAACTCCTATTTTGATTTCTTTTCGCCGACATGATACCCTTGGGAGCCAGTTTTTCTTCATAGACATCACATCAACAAATACACAAACAATCGTGTATTGACTGGTTGGCAAGATTAGTGATCAAGTTTTGTGAGCAATTGGGATTTGTGGTTTTTGTTAATTAATGTCTTCGTAAAAAGAGCATTACGCTGGTGTTCTTTAACCAAGGAATATATTACACCGATGTAAATACTTAATGTTTCACCACCAGTGACCAAATGTATCAAACAAGAAATAAAAGCTTACTTTTCATTAACATGCTCCAATAGGGCCGTATGGATGTTGAACGACATGAAATAAATATGCCTCTTTTACGACATATAGATATTGCTTTATGGCAATAAAATAATAATAATAATAAGATAACTTCTATTGTGCCTAAATCCTTGGAAACCAAGCTCAGAGGCGCATCAAAACAAAAGAATTGGTCAATCTCAAAATCCATAAGTAGTATTCCAGTTGTCAACAGATGGGTCAAGGCATTAGGGAACTACGGTGGATAAGCAAGGTTGTAAAGATAAGTTTTTAAATGATGACGGAATTTTTTGTAATATTTTCAACTGATGTAACACTAAGAGGGAGCATATTTCAAAGAGTTGGTGCAGCAACAGAAAAAGCCCTAGTTCCAATGTTAGTGTCGACTCTAGAAACAAAAAGTAGGTCAGAACTAGATGATCGAAGCTGGATAGGTTTTCTTACAGGAGTAAGCAATAAATGCAAATAAGATGGTTGCTTACTGGACAGTGCTTGGTATATAATGGTACAGATCTTAAATATTATACGATATCATACAGGAAGCCAATGCAAAGACTTCAAAAGTGGTACAGATCGAGAAAAACGAGGAGATCTTGTAACTACTCTTGCTAGACAATTTTGGACACGCTGAAGTTTTGTGATATCCTTCCTAGCGATATTATAAAGGAGGGAATTGCAATAGTCAAGTCTGCTGCTAACAAGCGCTGTTGCAATAGTTTTAGCAACAACAAATTACATATACCGGCGAATATGGCAAAGATCACAAATATAATAAAAACAGCAGCGACATGTTTGAGATATGTGTTGTCAGAAATTGAAGTTACTATCAAAGATCACTCCTAGATTCCACACCGAGGTTGCTGGCATGATATACTGATTCAAAATACGCATAGGAAAAAAACCATCCAGTTTACTATGCTGCATTGGAGTACCAATAATGTTCAATACAGTTTTATTTGCATTTAATTTCAACTTGCTGTCAGTCATCCAGTGGAAGATATCTTGAAGGCAATCACTAAGTTGGTTAAGGGAGCGAATTGTATCCGGGGTAGTCAACGAAATGTAGATCTGAGTATCATCAGCATAAAGATGATGATCCAAGTTATGTCTTTGTATAACAGAGCTTAGTGCTGTCAAATTCCCATTAATCATGACTGACAATGAAATGTCATAATGATAATAATTAAAACATGAAGTATTTAACATTGTTCATTTAGACACATATACCTTGAGGTTGACAAATTCAGAGGATATTTTAATTAAACAACCCTGTGACAGTTGGCAAATAAAAACTGCTGTAAAAAAAATAAAAAAATGGCATATCATATGCGTCAATCCCGGGTCCCATGCACCTTGACATTCATCAAGATATTTAGACATGCCCATTACATGTAGGCCAGTGTCCATAAACGCTTAAAACCTCGACCTGTCTCCTCGCCATGTGTTTACACAGTGCAAGTTGACATTTGTATGAATAACACGCATTTCCTGTGCATAACAAGTAAGATATTAGTCTTTCGGCAGAATTACTTAAATATGTCAGAATGTCTCTGGTTTATGTGTGAGGTCAATACTTCCAGGAATATTAGAAATAATTTGATATATATATATGTCAGCCAGCCCAGTGTATTTGGTATTCAGATCCGTTTGTTCAAGGATTCTGTAAACTCTAATAATGCACAAAACAAAAGTCAGTTGATTTTGTTCTCATGACTAAAGACATATGTAAGTATATCGGTGTCTGTAGGCGCTTAATATATTGACCTCTTTCATAGCCAGATTTTATGATGGACATAGTTTTCATTTTTTTATCAGTAGAAGACCACCATTCCTGCTTATTGGTAAACAAACATGTATTTTTAATGTCAAACAAAATATTAGTTTTCAGGCAAAATCTCATGTTCACCATTAAAGCCCTTTATTGGATGTTGTTACTGAGGCAATACACATGTTTCATGCTGCGTGCGTCTTCTATGTCATATTTGAAGAAAAAAAACCAGCAATCAACACATATTTATTTCATATTTTTTCTGCATATGATTTGTTGAATAGAACATTATACCGTACGTGGTGATATTTTTTTTATTTTTAAAAGCGTAAATAATTCATCCAATAAAGACCATTCTAAATAAGCGTTCATAATAAGCATTCAAAAGCTTTCGTTTATTTCACATTTAACATGTTTTCACTTGTCATAGTTACTTCTTTATTTAAAAGATATGTAGTCCACTGGAACCATTACCCAGAATCCGCCTGTGGTTATTACTACCATGTAATTTGTTGAATAAGAACTCTGTGGCTAAGTCAAAAGACATCCATTATACTGCCAATTATAGAGTTTTTTTTTACAATTTGGACATTGTATTAACACTTTGCATATGTAAAATTAAAATTGCAAGTCTGTTTTAGGCTTATTAAACATAATTTGACAGGCAATGCTACACCTTCAACACTTTAACATATTTATTCTAGTCTGAAGAACAAAGTATCAGTTAATATATTTATAAAAACAGTAAGGATCAGACAATCTCCATTTATGCAAATTATCATATTTTCTTACTCTATTATAACCTGAAACTTATCTTTGGATAACAGATAGTCCCATTTAAGATACTGGGGCCTACCCCTTGTAATCTACTTTACGTTCTTCTAGTGATAATCCACGCTTCACTGTCATAGCAATATAGATCAATATATAGCACCTGAGGGGGGGCTGATTATGGTTTCTATAGAAACCGTTTAATAAGCTTAACACATCCCGGAATTAGCACTGTACTGGCACTTCAGCAAGACTGAGAGAGAGACTGTAAGTCACTGTTTAATCTCCTCTCCTCTCTATCAGATGAGACCTATTTAATAAACTCTACTTAACGTCTATAATAACTAGATATCATTATTATTATATCAACAGGACTCAGACTAAATTTATTTGACCTATAGATACGATATATATAGAACGAATAACGTAAGTAATAGATAAGGTCGGGAGACTCCCGTTAAGATATATAATATCACTAGCACAGGAGCCATCCCATAAATATAAACAACAACAAAATATACATGACACAAATTAGAATACAAGGACTGATTATATGTACTCTTGTACAAATTGACGTACATATGGATACTTAGGTATACATTTCAATACGTATTACGAATTACAAATAAAGCAATTATGAATACGACAACTGGATTCATAATTTAAAATAAAAAAGTTTTTTGTAACCATATAGACTGTGGGTGTATTTTATTAATGATAATACTTGGTGTATTGTTAACTGTCTCTAATATGTTGTGTCTAATGCATTTTTTTGCAAATTCATGTTTGAATCTGGACATATACAGATTATTTCTTTCACTTGTGCAGTGCTGATGAATACCATAGATGTGTGTGTTTGGAAAAACATTGAAGTAGTAGGGTAAAATTTATAGTAAAATTTTAATTGTTGGATTTTATAAATGTCATCCAACTTTAGCAACTGAAGTCTTTTAAAAATAGGACTTGTGTGAACATTATATTTACTTAAGGATATTATTCGTATTGCTTTTTTCTGTAATTTGAAAATGTGAAGTGCCTGATGACCCCCATAAAAGCCATAATTTATATGAGGGAGAATAAGAGCATTGTACATAATATCACCATTCGAAATACCTAGTGAAATCATCACAAGAACATAAGGCAACAGCAAATGAAGAGTAAATTCACTGATGACACTGCATGCATTTAGAACACCACTTGATCTCCATTCAGTCAGACTTCGCTGCATACTGATCGAGTAACCATACAGTGATGCGCATATGGAACTGATACTTCGGGGGCACCGAGTAACCAATTTGTCCCAGCCGAGAAATAAACAGTACGAAGCTGAATTGTTCTGGAACGTTCTACAACGAACGAGAAACAACAGCTAGCCTCATTGTGATCCAGACAAAATTTACTTAGTATTATGTTTGTGGGTTCAATGCTATTTCTCATGGATTATCAGCTATCTCTCGTCACACTGTATTTGATCTCCGACCAAGTGGGTGGCTTACTTTTGAGAACCCAAAGCAGTCAATCACAGACATGGCACGGACATTATTGGCTTTCTACGTAGTGCTGATGATACAACTACGTGATCGAAATACTGGCTGTGACATATATAACAGAATGTGATACACTTCTTCATTTGGAACATCCAATGTTTCAGGGAAGGGGTGATGGCAAACCTCACTATGTCCTTGTAGTGTCCTTATGATACATGGCCTGTATGGGTATCGCAGCAGGTCTTGAATTGGCCTTCCTGGTTCAACTGACACAGGCCATGTAACTTAAGAAGTTAAGACAAAAGCTGGCTTCGAACAGCTGTGTCAGATGATGAAAACAAGAACTGAATGGCGGATACTACACCTCACCATCTGTGAAACGATGGAAGTGGACACAACAGTCATCTGCTCGTGGAAGCTGGATGTCCCAACTGAGAAAAACACTTTTATTAATAATAATTACGATGAACACAATAGCTTCTACAAACCTATTTTGTGCGAGAATAAACATGCAACCTTCATTGAATGTTGACATCCATATAGTTTTTCATTGTAATTAAACAATTACACATTTTCAAGCCTGTCCATTATGTTTCTATAAGATTTGTGATGTTTGCTCTATTTGCAAATGCATGTCTCTCTCTGTACCAAAAGATTCAATGTGGCCAACAGAATCTTTTGATTATTGAAACCCTATTTCACAGCTATATCATAAATTGCAAAACTTCAAAGTGCAAAAGTCATTGTTTAGTATGGACTTAGCAGAACCACTCTTGGGCAACCTCTGCTTTGGGTAACTACCTGTCATGGATGGCTTTCTCGGTTCACCTTGACCATCATTTCAATGTTAACTGACCTGCCTTGGGCAGCCAGCAACTGTCATAAGAGACCACTTTTGCTGGGCTGAAGATATGGTCACTCAAGACAGGTTCTACCGTAGTTCAACAGTCTGCTTGTTTTTAAACTGCACAGATAGATTGACCGCAGCAACTAATTTGGCTCTCCCACTGTTACCGCTACACTGTGTAGACCTGGGCTATTACTTATCATGCTCGTTTATCTAAACCATCAGCAGATGTATCTTCACTCCTTACCGGTGCATCCTCAATTCAACTTATTTGCTTGTCTAATTTCAGACTCTTTTTGTGAAACACTGAGTCTGTCCAGTATCCAGTATTGCATACTAATTCTCTTGTGCATGTGTTACTTGGCTACGGTCAAGCCTTTGGACAAAGTGAGTCTGACAAACTAATAAATGCTTGAATGAAACTGCCCAAGTTTCGACAAAGTGGCTGAACCAGTACCGAACCACCGCCCGGCGACACCAGCGTTTGAAACCCGGTTCCTCCGAACGACAGTCCAGAACTCTAACCGCTTGACCACTGCGTCCCACACTATGGACAGGTTTAATTGGGATAACAGTAATCTGTTGTTGCAGCTGCCATGGCCGCTACTTCTGTTGGTAGTACACTCAGCTACATGTTTGTGCTGGCAGTCACTACAACTGCGCTACACCAATCCACCACTACCGCTACAGCTACCAGTGAACAGCATGCAATTTCACATACCAAACTAGCTAATACTGACACATATCACTGCTACTGTAATATGCTGTTTTTGCTGCCATCATTCCAACTGCTACTATCAGCTACTGCTACCCATCACTCCAACTGCTACTATCAGCTACTGCTACCCATTGCTCCAACTGCTGCTATCAGCTACTGCTACCCATCACTCCAACTGCTGCTATCAGCTACTGCTACCCATCGCTCCAACTGCTGCTATCAGCTACTGCTACCCATTACTCCAACTGCTGCTATCAGCTACTGCTACCCATTACTCCAACTGCTGCTATCAGCTACTGCTAACCATCATTCCAACTGCTGCTATCAGCTACTGCTACCCATCACTCCAACTGCTGCTATCAGCTACTGCTGCCCATCACTCCAACTGCTGCTATCAGCTACTGCTACCCATTACTCCAACTGCTGCTATCAGCTACTGCTACCCATCGCTCCAACTGCTGCTATCAGCTACTGCTACCCATCGCTCCAACTGCTGCTATCAGCTACTGCTACCCATCACTCCAACTGCTGCTATCAGCTACTGCTGCCCATTGTTCCAACTGCTGCTATCAGCTACTGCTACCCATCACTCCAACTGCTACTACCAGCTACTGCTACCCATCACTCCAACTGCTGCTATCAGCTACTGCTGCCCATCGTTCCAACTACCGCTATCAGCTACTGCTGCCCATCACTCCAACTGCTGCTATCAGCTACTGCTGCCCATCACTCCAACTGCTGCTGTCAGCTACTGCTATCCATCACTCCAACTGCTGCTATCAGCTACTGCTACCCATCACTTCAACTGCTGCTATCAGCTACTGCTACCCATCATTCCAACTGCTGCTGTCAGCTTCTGCTACCCATCACTCCAACTGCTGTTATCAGCTACTGCTGCCCATCATTCCAACTGCTGCTATCAGCTACTGCTGCCCTCACTCCAACTGCTGCTATCAGCTACTGCTACCCATCGGTCCAACTGCTGCTATCAGCTACTGCTACCCATCATTCCAACTGCTGCTGTCAGCTACTGCTACCCATCACTCCAACTGCTGCTATCAGCTACTGCTGCCCATCACTCCAACTGCTGCTATCAGCTACTGCTGCCCTCACTCCAACTGCTGCTATCAGCTACTGCTACCCATCGTTCCAACTGCTGCTATCAGCTACTGCTACCCATCATTCCAACTGCTGCTATCAGCTACTGCTGCCCATCATTCCAACTGCTGCTATCAGCTACTGCTACCCATCATTCCAACTGCTACTATCAGCTACTGCTACCCATCACTCCAACTGCTGCTATCAGCTACTGCTACCCATCGCTCCAACTGCTGCTGTCAGCTACTGCTACCCATCGCTCCAACTGCTGCTATCAGCTACTGCTACCCATCACTCCAACTGCTGCTATCAGCTACTGCTACCCATCACTCCAACTGTTGCTATCAGCTACTGCTGCCCATCACTCCAACTGCTGCTGTCAGCTACTGCTACCCATCACTCCAACTGCTGCTGTCAGCTACTGCTACCCATCACTCCAACTGCTGCTATCAGCTACTGCTACCCATTACTCCAACTGCTGCTATCAGCTACTGCTACCCATTACTCCAACTGCTGCTATCAGCTTCTGCTACCCATCACTCCAACTGCTGCTATCAGCTACTGCTACCCATCACTCCAACTGCTGCTATCAGCTACTGCTGCCCATCACTCCAACTGCTGCTATCAGCTACTGCTACCCATTACTCCAACTGCTGCTGTCAGCTACTGCTACCCATCACTTCAACTGCTGCTATCAGCTTCTGCTACCCATCATTCCAACTGCTGCTATCAGCTACTGCTACCCATCGTTCCAACTGCTGCTATCAGCTACTGCTACCCATTACTCCAACTGCTGCTATCAGCTACTGCTACCCATTATTCCAACTGCTGCTATCAGCTACTGCTACCCATCACTCCAACTGCTGCTATCAGCTACTGCTACCCATCACTTCAACTGCTGCTATCAGCTACTGCTACCCATCATTCCAACTGCTGCTATCAGCTACTGCTACCCATCATTCCAACTGCTGCTATCAGCTACTGCTACCCATCACTCCAACTGCTGCTGTCAGCTACTGCTACCCATCACTTCAACTGCTGCTATCAGCTACTGCTACCCATCATTCCAATTGCTGCTATCAGCTACTGCTACCCATCGTTCCAACTGCTGCTATCAGCTACTGCTGCCCATCACTCCAACTGCTGCTATCAGCTACTGCTGCCCATCACTCCAACTGCTGCTATCAGCTACTGCTGCCCTCACTCCAACTGCTACTATCAGCTACTGCTGCCCTCACTCCAACTGCTACTATCAGCTACTGCTAATTCTCACAACTTCTGCAGTAGTAAAGGTAAGTTCTTATATAGTGCAGTATCCAGTTCTATGGACTGCTCAAGACACTTTACACTTTACTCTCTGGCAAACCTGTTCAACTGAACACCATCTTGACTTCTCTGGGAAGCATTCAGCCATGATGGAATTAATAGACAAAACTATTTGTACAAAATATCCACCACTGTATATAACCAGATATTCATTCATACAGATGACTCAACTAGTACAATGTAGAGTGAACGAACTTGCCCAAGGTTCGACACAGCAGCACAGGTTTCAAAAGTCCGAAACTCTAGCCACTGCACCACCGTGCTCCATGGTAGCTGCATCCACCACATCGATATTACTTCCCACGATCCATTACAGGTCCCCCAGCCAGTCCACCCCCTTACAATTCTTGGGCAATCAACCTAAAAGCTACCCGAGGAGTTGGTATCAAAGGGAGACAGAGTTGATGCGAGTATGAATCAACTCAAGAGACGACAGTATTCCAGACAGAGCAATGAAGTCTCCTGTACAATTACAACTCCCCACTGCATCGAGAAATTTCATCGATCGTCGAAATAAAGGGACATCTGACTGTCTCCCACCCAAGAAGCAAATGCGCCGACAACGACAATATCTACGTCCACCAATTTTTTGATAGTAAAGCAAGGTTGTCTGTTTCATTTCCTGGAATCAGCCACGGGTGGCAATTATTAGCAGGAAGTTCAGTGAATGTGGGAACAACGTGAATTTGGCAAATATGAAAGGGCCTTATGCTTAACCCATGTGGCCTCTGCAATGTTGTCAACAGAGTGTGTTTAGAAACCACGTTTTGTTTACAATTTGAATATTTCACTTCGGGTACATTCAGTTCGCAAAAACGTTCGGGTTAATTAAATGTATTTTGGTCGGCAATATGCCATAAACATATTTATTCTAGTACAAGAATGTTACATTAAAAAATTAGTAACAGATAGCCTCTGTTTGGCGGGTAATAGCAATTCGTAATTTTATATTCATTTAAAGAGATATCAAGACAAACATTCTAGTACCATTAGCAGAGTCACAACTAAGAACATATGTCAACAAAGAAGAGATGTCTTTTAGATTAAACATGTTGTTGTGCCATAATAAGGCCCAACTGCATCAGATCAACCTATTTCTAGATGCCTAAGTCTGCAGAAGGAAGTAAAACTCATGAAGGCCTCGTATAGACCGCGACTATTGTCATCGTGGGAACACTTTATGCAGCGGAACTGTAGGCATGCATCCCAGATGGAAAATACATCACGGGAATGGGATGTCCCAGAGTAGAAGAGGCCAGTCAGCTAGTCCCTTCAGCTTCAATACATGCTGGCTCAGAACATAGTAATTGTACATTTGTTGCGCCTGATTTTGTTGTGACAGCAATTTCTACAACCTGATTTTAATAAATATTGGCAGTATGACGAGTGTCAGTTGTGTCAGATGACAGTATGAGTGTCACCAACGTGTCTGCTGTAACCAGATGTCCTTCTGGACAGCTGTCCACTATCAATAGGTGTTCACTGTGGACAGTTGTCCATTGTGGACAGGTGTCCCAAATGGACAGGTGATCACAGTGAACAAGTGTCCCCAGTGGACAGGTGATCACAGTGGACAAGTATCCCCAGTGGACAGGTGATCACTGTGGACATATGTCCCTGGTGGACAGGTGATCACTGTGGGCAGGTGTCCCCGGTGGACAGGTGATCACTGTGGACAGGTTTCCCCAGTGGACCGGTGATCACAGTGGACAGGTGTCCCCGGTGGAGAGGTGATCACTGTGGACAGATGTCCCCTGTGGAACAGGTGTTCGCTCTGGACATTATCCCAGCGTACATAATGTCCACTATAGACAGGTGTCCACTTTGGTCAGGTTTAATTTGTGACCATGATGAGAAGCATCCAGTACACACACACACTATTCTCTCTGAACAAGTGTTCATTTCAGCCAGATGTCTGTTATAGCCTAGTGCCCATTACGTACAAGTGCCTGTTACGACTAGATGTGTCTATAACGTCATGATCCCTGTCACAGCAGATTCAGAATGCATTAAAACAGAAGAGACCCTGCTACAGCCACTGATGGCTGATCTTAGTCTGATCAATGAATATAAATTGGTGCAAGATGCCAACTAATTAACTCCATAGCTATTTCATCTCCTTCCTGGAGTGGACAGTTTTCCCGCAGGATATGAGGACGCATTCAAACGCACTAGTTCCCACTGACAGCCCGCAGATTCATCATAAATGGTGGCTATTAAATGGGCAATAAAGTTCGAGAAAAACCTGGTTTATTCTGTTGCAGATTATATGCTCCAACGCCGTTGAAATAAAGTGTATCGCCGGCGACTCATGAATAAATGAACGGTTGTGCTGCATCAAAGAACATTTCATGTAGTATACGATTATTTAGTTATGCAAGATGAGTACAGCCAATGGTTTTCTAGGAGGCACTGTTGAATAGGTACAGATCAGCATTTATTTTGTTACACCAAAATGTGGGTACAAATCACTATTTATTTTGCCACAGAAAACCATGGGTACAGATCACTATTTATTTTACCAAAGAAAACCATAGATACAGATCACTATTTATGTTGCCATAGAAAAGCGTGGGTACAGACCATTATTTATTTTACCATTGGAAACTGTGTCAGCCAGTCCCATCAGGTTCAATACTTGCTGGCTATTTATTTTACAATAGACAACCACATTTCTACCTTGTTTTACTGAATTAATATTTATTTTGCCACAGGAAATCTGAGTAAACCACGAGTATGGACTCATGTTATCATAGACAACAACATTTCTACTTTGCCGTGGTGAGTCAATATTGGTAGATCCAACCAGGGACTGAACTTTGTCCCAGTTGCTGCATCAGCCAATCAGAAGTCTAGATGAGAACTCATCAGTTCAGATAAAAGTAGTTTGTTTTAATGAGGTGTACTGGCAATGTACTCCCTTCATGAGGTGTATGGGCAGTGCACTCCCTCCATGAGGTGTACTGGCACTGTACCCCCTCCATGAGGTGTACTGGCACTGTACCCCCTCCATCATGAGGTGTACTGGCACTGTACTCCCTCCATGAGGTGTACTGGCAATGTACTCCCTTCATGAGGTGTACGGGCAGTGCACTCCCTCCATGAGGTGTATTGGCACTGCACTCCCTCCATGAGGTGTATTGGCATTGTACTTCCTTCATGAGGTGTACTGGCACTGTACTCCCTCCATGAGGTGTATAGGCACTGTACTCCCTCCATGAGGTGTACTGGCAATGTACTCCCTCCATGAGGTGTACTGCCAATATACTCCCTTCATGAGGTGTACGGGCACTGTACTCCCCCACGAGGTGTACTGGCACTGTACTCCCTCCATGAGGTGTACTGGCACTGTACTCCCTCCATGAGGTGTAC
This sequence comes from Paraescarpia echinospica, assembly GCA_020002185.1. Taxonomy (NCBI): domain Eukaryota; kingdom Metazoa; phylum Annelida; class Polychaeta; order Sabellida; family Siboglinidae; genus Paraescarpia; species Paraescarpia echinospica. The sequence continues at coordinate 10,755,245 of CM034532.1, read as the reverse complement.
TGGCACTGTACCCCCTCCATGAGGTGTACTGTCACTGTACCCCCTCCATGAGGTGTATTGGCACTGCACTCCCTCCATGAGGTGTATTGGCGTTGTACTCCCTTCATGAGGTGTACTGGCACTGTACCCCCTCCATAAGGTGTACTGTCACTGTACCCCCTCCATGAGGTATACTGGCACTGTACCCCCTCCATCATGAGGTGTACTGGCACTGTACTCCCTCCATGAGGTGTACTGGCAATGTACTCCCTTCATGAGGTGTACTGGCAATGTACTCCCTTCATGAGGTGTACGGGCAGTGCACTCCCTCCATGAGGTGTACTGGCACTGTACCCCCTCCATGAGGTGTACTGGCACTGTACCCCCTCCATCATCATGAGGTGTACTGGCACTGTACCCCCTCCATCATGAGGTGTACTGGCACTGTAGGGTGTACTGGCAATGTACTCCCTTCATGAGGTGTACGGGCAGTGCACTCCCTCCATGAGGTGTATTGGCACTGCACTCCCTCCATGAGGTGTATTGGCGTTGTACTTCCTTCATGAGGTGTACTGGCACTGTACTCCCTCCATGAGGTGTATTGGCACTGTACTCCCTTCTTGAGGTGTACTGGCAATGTACTCCTTTCATGAGGTGTATAGGCACTGTACTCCCTCCATGAGGTGTACTGCCAATGTACTCCCTTCATGAGGTGTATAGGCACTGTACTCCCTCCATGAGGTGTACTGGCAATGTACTCCCTTCATGAGGTGTACTGGCAATGTACTCCCTTCATGAGGTGTACGGGCAGTGCATTCCCTCCATGAGGTGTACTGGCACTGTACCCCCTCCATGAGGTGTACTGGCACTGTACCCCCTCCATCATGAGGTGTACTGGCACTGTACTCCCTCCATGAGGTGTACTGGCAATGTACTCCCTTCATGAGGTGTACGGGCAGTGCACTCCCTCCATGAGGTGTATTGGCACTGCACTCCCTCTATGAGGTGTATTGGCGTTGTACTCCCTTCATGAGGTGTACTGGCACTGTACTCCCTCCATGAGGTGTATTGGCACTGTACTCCCTTCTTGAGGTGTACTGGCAATGTACTCCTTTCATGAGGTGTATAGGCACTGTACTCCCTCCATGAGGTGTACTGGCACTGTACCCCCTCCATGAGGTGTACTGGCACTGTACCCCCTCCATCATGAGGTGTACTGGCACTGTACTCCCTCCATGAGGTGTACTGGCAATGTACTCCCTTCATGAGGTGTACGGGCAGTGCACTCCCTCCATGAGGTGTATTGGCACTGCACTCCCTCCATGAGGTGTATTGGCGTTGTACTCCCTTCATGAGGTGTACTGGCACTGTACTCCCTCCATGAGGTGTATTGGCACTGTACTCCCTTCTTGAGGTGTACTGGCAATGTACTCCTTTCATGAGGTGTATAGGCACTGTACTCCCTCCATGAGGTGTACTGGCAATGTACTCCCTCCATGAGGTGTACTGGCAATGTACTCCCTTCATGAGGTGTACGGGCACTGTACTCCCCCACGAGGTGTACTGGCACTGTACTCCCTCCATGAGGTGTACTGGCACTGTACTCCCTTCATGAGGTGTATTGGCACTGTATTCCCTTCATGAGGTATACTGGCACTGTACTCTCTCCATGAGGTGTGTTCTTCCTGGTAGTGGTCTTTATATATAGGGGTGAGGCCAACTAATTCTGAGAGATTTTTATAAGGATGGATACACAGGTATACAGTTTTTGTGTACATGTACCAAGGGTAAACGTTTTTCCTACATATGTAGCACATAATGCTTGCATTTGCATATTTACATTCAACTACAGTAAAACCTTTCCACAGTGGACATCATTGGGACTGAGCCATATATACACGTCCATTATGGCCAGATTAAAACTACAGATGGGTAGCGGACAATGCAAACCAGTCATTTGGGACTTTCACTTCTGCTTAGTCCATGCCTCTCTGGTGCCTCCTTCCACTCTCCTGATGTGTCTTTACCTCCCCAGTGGTCTCTGCTCAGATCAAAGTCAGTAATGCAATGAAGTGCCAATGAGTAGTTTCACAATCGGGACATCCCAGTGTCAACAGAACTGTCACACAGACACTTCTTGGCTTTGCATGGCTGTATGCCAAGTCAATAGCGCTCTCACTTGTTACACAAGCACCACAGTAAAACACACGTGTCACAATGACAGCTTCACTGCCTGTGCTTCATGCATACACAGAAACCAGAGAGAGAAGAACTCACCAGTCTGTTTCTGGTTCACCACTTGGCATTGCTCGACTCTGTATGAACACCTCATTAATAAATTACCTGTTGATTGCGTCAAGCTGCAGGGGATAATAAGTGTACCTAGAATGTACTTGATAGTTTGGAAAGCATGATTAGGTTATTGGGAATTACAACTCAAAGTGGAGTTACTGTGGTAGTGACAACTGACTTTATTTATATGCATCTGACACTGGCTAAGTTGGAAGAGTGCCATCTTCGGGGGATGTTTCTTCATCGTGGTTCTTCTTACTTGTGAGATGGATACCCTTCTGTTCAATGGAGATGATGGACTAAGGATATGCCAAAGGCCTCCTCTAGCCATATACCCTTGCAGGGTGTCAGTGGTGGCATTCTTGTTGTATACACTGCCTGCTCAGTGCCTCTCGCATCACCATCCAGAGAGCAACTCCAGCCACAGGAAGTAAGATCCAGTGGGTTAGAGACAGACCACCACTCTGTGAGTCCACGATAGGTTACACATGTACACAATGAGGGATCATTTACTTCCCTTGGCCAGGTAGAATGAGCCAACAAATTTGTGTTTCTCTTCGAATACATTTGCAATGTGGGGTGAACAAAATCACCACAGTTTTTTTAATGGTATGAGGACACTCAGGTGGACTTGAACACTCCTCCATTTGATTGACAATCCAGTGCGCTGTCCATTAGACCCCGTCTAGGCCACCACAACACCTGCAGCCACTTGCTCTGGACATAAATCTTGTAAAATCCGTCACACTGAATCATGTCCACCTTGACGGATGATAACCATCGGCCAGTCGGTGGCGAATATTTAAGTGTAAGTGCTGCATTGTGGATGTTTCTCTGCAGTGGTCACTTGAGAGAGGTTCAAGACAGTGGAGGTGGCCCTGTGGTACTCCCACTGAGGATGCTTTCTTGTTCCTGTAGTCTTCTGGAGAAATGGCAGGTCACTCTGAACTGTGCATACCCAGGTACCACTGTTTTGTTGGCTTCCAGCAACTGCCAGTGATTAGTAAAACAAGGTTTCTCACTACGCTGTGTGAAGTAGAAGTAAAACTCAACCAATTTATCAGTGTTCAAGCACATTACTCACCTCAAGGTAAGTTTCTTCATCGCAAAGTCTTTCCCACCTTCAAAATGATTTCCTTCTCTTCAATTCAAGGTTATTTTGTTTTGCACAACGCACTCTCTCTTCCTTTCATCCCCATAACAGCTTTCTCTCAAGGTCATTTATATGTCCTAGAGAAACTTCCCATCTCAAAAATAAATGTATACTCAAGGTTTTCTTTCTTCACAATGCCCTTCCTTATCTTCAAGGTAATTTAATACATCACCATCATTAAAAATGCAGGACTTTTTATAAGAAAACTGTGCATAATATACACTACTATATATATAATAAATATATATATACATATATATATATGCATATATATATATATATATATATGCATATATACACATCTTAAAATGATTGAACATTACCTCATGAACGAATGCACTGACCACCTGGTGACAACAAATCTAACTATAATCAAGCTGGTAGCTAGTGTGGTATGTGTGTGTGTGTGTGTATGTGTGTGTGTGTGTGTGTGTGTGTGTGTGTGTGTGTGTGTGTGTGTGTGTGTGTGTGTGTGTGTGTGTGTGTGTGTGTGTGTGTGTGTGTGTGTGTTTCAGTTAACCATTTTTTTCTTAGATGGCTTACACATCGCACAAGACACTTTCAGGGACTAATTTATCACCTTCAAAAAAAGTAGTGCACCTTTATTTTTCTCAAAATTCCCTGTTGGTTAATGCTGTTGTAAAGGTATTAGAGTTTATACCAGATGGATGTAAATCGATTATTAATGACACTGCACGTGGTTCCAACTTTCAAGCCATGTGACTGGTCCATCAATGAGCGTGTTGTACGTAACTTACACTACAAATTACATCATTACAAACGACATTCACGAACACTCCAGGAAACTGGTTTCTGCATCTGTGTGAGAGTAGCGCCATCTGGAGGATGGCCATTGCTGCTACTACACCTAATTCTGACATCATCATCATGACCAAGTGCCATTTGGTGAACGTCACATGTATACAACAACTCCGTTGGAAAATAAATTCTGATCTGCGCCCACAACTAAATTTTCTCCACCCATGACGCCTGTCAACTATGCTAACTTTGATCATCCACATTTCTAAGTTTACCCCCCCCACCCAAGTAACCTATCAAACTCCATAAGCACAAGAGGAACACAAACTAACAGATCAGGTTAAAAATTCACCGCGATGTAATCAGCAGTAGTGAAAAGTTTATACAAAACCCCCGCGGGAATCGCCCACCAGGCAAGACACAACTCTCAGTTGTTACATTATTAATCTCCTGCACTGGCCACTTAAGCGATTACAATGCTTTGCTTTCTGCCATACGTGGCCTGTTAGCAATTAAATCCACAGCTGGTTCAAGGCATTAATTAATTAAATAATCAGAAACAAACAGTAGAAAGACACTGAGTGGGCAAGAATCGGTCGCTTGGGTTTATCGAAGAATAGATGCTGATGCACATCCTTTATATACTATGATGCATGGCATATTCGTGTGCTTAGAATCGTATACATATTGACTGTATATCACGTTCAGTTGTTTGTCGTCACAGGTGTGAGGTAGAATTTTCACTCCCTGAAATTCTCACCCCCAGGTGAATATTTCATGTGTCATTTACATTCGCGAGTGTGGATTTCATAATGGAATATATTATGGTTCCTCATCGTCAAATGTGTCATAAATGTTTGTGTTAACCGGTTAAATCATTTGTATTTAAGTTAACACTTATATGGAATAAATGTTACAAATCAACATCATCCACAAAATAGTGTTGCACTTGGAAACATTTACATCAACAAAGCATATTTTTAATTCTCTGAATAATCATACACATTACAAAATATCAGAGCAATCTGAACTCATAAAATGTGTAACGTTGATACAAAACTGATACACCACAGAATTATCTAAATTCTAATTAATTATTGGGGTGAACAGTTCATAATGAAATCCTCACTCCACTGTAAATATTTCATGGGATGAGTATTTGATCCCACACTGACATGACACTGCAGTGGCTCCACGCTCGACAACATTTTCTGACACAATCTAGCCTTAATTGGCCACTTCGACCGTCACAATGTGTGCACTTGACTCTGTGACATGACATCATTACCTACTGCCATTCAATGCCACATGACCATCTTACTGAATGTGATTACCAATATCCACAAAACTACCTAGCTAGGTGTACTGGCTGCAACTGTGACCTAATAAATAAAATTATAACGGGATTTTTAAACTGGTGGCAGAAAGCAATCAGATGTTGACATTTTAGTGTGTTATATTCACACACAGTGGTCAACGTTATAATTAAATGAAATAAACAAATTGCATGAACATGTGACAGCAGTTATTTTTGACAAGAATATTGTATGTATAACTGTCACACAAATAAACAATCCCGATACTTTGATGCTTCTTTTATTTTTAACTTTATTAATGTTAAAAAATCCTATGACAACGTTACTCCAGGCTTAATTTTTAGGAATATAGCAAGGCAACATACAGCCAAGTATTTTATCGCGGAAGCACATAATACAAAAATTACTGAAGTAATATCCAATTAACTTTACACTACACCACCTTGTTGCAATACAAAATGTGTTAAAATTATTTATTAAAAATCTTTAATGATATCATTCCCCCTTCCTTTAAGCAGTCCCACAAACTTGAGCTACACTAGAACTGAGCAGTTATTCACTCTTTTGTGGCAGCTGACTGATGTTCTATTATAGACTTGAAGGAGACTTACGTCATCGGTTCAACTGTACTATCTATTAACCTTACCACTATCAAGAGAAAACTAAAACTGCATACACGGTTACAACACAAAGAAGCTATTCTGGGAGGAGAATACAGGCCGATTCCTTGATGACTGATGTGTTGTTATTGTCCAGAAAAAAGAATAACTAAAAATAGCTGCAAATTGAAACACAAGAGTACAAAAACATGACAGCTCTGGTGTCAGTATTCAGTTGGAGAAGGCCAATAGGGATTACTCCATTTCTTCCATTAGAACTGTTTATTTTATTGATGCATTCCTTGATACATTAAAATGAATGCATAGAATCACTGCCAATCACAGCTATTACATTTTTAAATATCATATCTGATAACCAGTGCTAGTCATAAATCTGTTATTATTTAAAATTATGAAAACATATTTTTAACGCCTAACAAATGCACTATGCAGTGTAAATGTAGTTTTTAATTAAATTGAAAAAAACTAACTGTTTAAAATTAGTGTAGGTATGTAATGTTGATTTGTTTAAACAAATCATTATGTGATATTGCTAAATCTGTTGTAGCAGCAGGCATAACATAAACAAACCATATAAGTGGTCATTCTTTAAGTATGCCAACGTGATGTGTGATAGCCATAACTTTAACAGTTATTACAGGTATCACTGAATAATACCTATTGTTGTGTCTTTACAAAACAAATTAAGAACAACAAATTTATTTTTTATTTTTTGGTTATAATGGTAACTCTACATTTTTCTAAATTGTTTTTTAAATCCAACAAATGCCCCAATCATAGTGATCACACCAGATGTGAACCAATGTATTTATCATATAATTTATATAGCTCTGGAATCAGACATATACATTTGACCTGTTGAATAATATATACAATGTGAAGCATTATATTATTTCCGGCTAGGAAAATAACCTGTTATGTTATGATGGATGGAATTTGAAATATCGCACCGGAGATATTCGATGAAAAACACTAACACTATACCTACACGGCAATGGGATATTTGGCCAACGAAAACAAAATCAACAAACCATCTCAGAAACTTACCACATCATTGAATAAGAAGCACTGACTCCAAATTAACTGGCCAGTATTGCCAAGTACCAGCCAATTAGGTAGCGGAACATTAATTAATTACAAAACCAACGTCTAATTGAAATACATGACAATTCAGATGATTTTAAAAATCCTGCAATAAATACAATCCCTTAATTTCCAGTTTTCCACCATCTATTTTTTTTATCAGTGTAGACATTTGTCACACATAAACAATCATCAATAATTAATAAACCAACAAACATACCTCTGAAGGTAACCTTTGCCAAGCGATCCGACTTCCCTCGAAGATTCTCCGCATACTTCAGTTGCAGCGTCAGCGCCATCGTTCCAACCCAGAATCCTGCGCTTCGACCGAAACTAACTCCAGGCGGCGATGACGGCGACACGCTTCGTCACAGTCACGCAAGATGATGCGATGACGACTCTAATTGGAGACACCAGTGACTGTTAGAACGCCGGTACATACGGTACATGCATCACATGCTCCGGTGGCGGAGTAAGTGAATGGAGAGGACAGTGCAAGGAAGAGCGAGCCATCGTGTATTGATTACTAATGGATGCATTATTCAGTGAGTGTGGCGGGGTCTTGACGCGTTCCGTCAACATTAATGTACTGCAGAAAGCTTGTCTGCCGCCACGCCGGTGGATTAGCAGTTTTTTGTTCTTGTTGTCGTCCAGCCTTGACCGGTCCAATGTAAACGTGACATGGTGCATTGGATGGGTTTCACTTGCTCCCATGACGCTGGCGGAGCTGAAATGAATTGTGCAATATTTAGTTATCAACATTTCAGAATAAAATATATAACAGAGCTGTTGCTAATAATAATAGAGTGGGCGGTCTGTATAAAGAGCATGTTGACATGGCAAAAATAATAATAATATTTATATTTTGTCAGGCGCCACATCCAATGTTGTTCACAGCGCTTTACAATGATATACAAATGTATGTTAAAAATAATGCATTTGAATAAAAGCAATAGGTGGTATATCATAAATAAAATGAACTAATAATAATAGTAATTAAGACAATAAATAGAGTAGAAAAGGAATGTGATATAAAATATCATATAATACAAAATTTATAAATAAGTAAGAAAATAATTACGATCATATTATTATTTTAATAAATAAACTAAGATTAATATAAACATCAATAGATTAGGCTCAAATGTATATGAAAATAAATCAACGTTAAACATCAGTTATGGTAAGAGTGCTGGTAAGCGTCCGAGTTACATATTCGCTGCAGTGAACAGTTGAGTCTTCAAGACAGATTAAAATGATTCCAGTGATGTTTTGCTGGTAAAAAACATATATATATATATATATAGTTTTTTTATATTTATATACATGTACGTATGTAAAAATATATATAGTATATACACAGTAGAACCTCAGTATGAAGGTCACCCTCGGGACTGGGGTAGTGACCTGACTGACCGTATTAGCGAGACTATTTCTGTATAAGTTACTGATACAGAAATACATTGGGACTATTGTAGGGTGGCCTTAATTGCCAGGTGGCTATGGTACTAAGGTGACCGTAAAGTGAGGTTCAACCGTGTGTGCACGCATGCGTGCGTGCGTTGGTAGATTACGAGGCCAGTGATCCACGGAGGAACACAGAAAGAAGCGGGTGGACCCCGGCCGCTGGGACGAGATGCGCTTACAATCACCCACAGTTAGACTATTCATATGTAGATTGTTATATAAATATCTGGCCATTGTAGACTAATATATATAAATATATTGAAATGTACCCATTAAATTGAACATGTGTCAAGTGTTGTTCACTTAACCGTGACCACTTACTGGCACACGGAATGGCGATTGAGTTACTCAGTGAGTGTTAAGTGCACCAGGTTATACAGAATGCACTTAACACGTATTTATACTTATTACATTAGCAGAATTCAGACTATTGCCACGAAGCTTTTAGGGTGAAGTTGAGTGAGGGAACTGAGCATTGTCTCAGGATTCTTTCAAGGAACATGTTTAGAGGTGCGTATTTTAATACCGTAAAATATTGGATATTATTAGTCTCACTTGTGTATAATATATTGTAACAACAGTGTGGTGTTAAATTAAAATTAATATTGTAACTTTGTGTGGGGTTGTTTGGGTGGTTTCTGGGCCCCACATTTATTCCGCTTAGATAGTTAATTATTGGCATTCCCCATCGACAGATATGTACGACTCATCTACGTTTGTAAGGGGAATTGCTTTTTGCTATCTAGGTTGACGGCAATGCCCATTGTCTTGTCTTTACCATTTACATTACTATTGACTACATGTAATTAAAGGGCATTGCCATTTTCCACCCTTATTCCGTGACTCTCTTTCTCTTCATAAACCTAGCAATGCGCAGCATATTCCAATACACATCACATCCTGTAACTACACTATAGATGAGGCGAGGAGCAGTGAATAAAATAAGTGTTTAATCCAGCATGAATTAAATACATTTTACTCACAGCACAGAGACATAAACATCGGCCAGACACATCTGGACAATGTCACCATTGATGTTGCCTCTGTGCTAAGCTGGATACAGCTATCCCTTGGGAATACAACAGAGGGGGTCGCAGTCAGGTCGCAGAGAGCCTATATCCTAATAAGGGAATATCCCACTCTGGTAACCAGGCAGTGACCAGGCAGTAGCCAATCACTGCCCAGTATCTCAACTGGGGAAACTCAGTCTAAATTCCTCTGTCACAGAGAAAGTTTGTTTGCTCTCTGCTGCCCGTTTTCTGTTGTACCCACCCTCCTTCCCCAACTACTCCAGCTTAGTCGCCCTAGTGTTTTGGATGGTGGTTTCTGGGCCCCACATTTATTCCGCTTAGATAGTTAATTATTGGCATTCCCCATCGACAGATATGTACGACTCATCTACGTTTGTAAGGGGAATTGCCTTTTGCTATCTAGGTTGACGGCAATGCCCATTGTCTTGTCTTTACCATTTACATTACTATTGACTACATGTAATTAAAGGGCATTGCCATTTTCCACCCTTATTCCGTGACTCTCTTTCTCTTCATAAACCCAATACACATCACATCCTATAACTACACTATAGATGAGGCGAGGAGCTGTGAATAAAATTAATATTGTAATAATTTTAAAGATACATGACTGCAGCTTACGTTGTATACAGTAAACATACTTAGACACAATTAATTTGTAGAATCAATATTTTCTAGTAACAAATTATATGTAAACCCCACAAATGTATGAATTAGTACAATTACAATATATAAACTATAAACTAGGGATTCTAGTTGATATCTCTCTAAGACGTTTCTATTAGTTCATGGGCTGATGCGAAACTTAAGATAAATAACAGTAACAAATGTTTTACAAACTGGCATACTTGTTATTCATTTTGTAAAAATAAAACAATTAATTAAGTACTTGAATGGATTGATGATCCAGTTTCATGGTTTTTATAATTATACATCTTTACCTTTTTGTATATATTTCGGCCACTTTGCACAGTCTTCATCAGCAGAACTACAGTTTCTTGAGAGATAAATATGTCTAATTAATTACGTACTCCACAATGCGTAAAATAATTGTTTCTTTTTAGTACAAAATAAGGATTGTTAACCTACGTCTGCATGCCTCTCCCCGCTGTTTGGGCACCGTAACTCCCCCAGTCGACCCTCCCACAGGAAGCAGAAACTAATGTTTTCTCACTTCGGAAAGTGCCTTCGATTCACGTCAATACAATCGTACATTTAGCATCTTTTCTCCATGGAGTTCCCAATACGCGTCTTTATGCCAACAATAACTGCATTAATCGCTGTCCGCCAAGCACCGGAACACTGCTACAGATGTCAGGGGAGAATAACAGGGAACAATAAGTGTAATTTGCCATTGAGGAAATGTTCCTGATTGCATTAATGGCCTGCCAAGGGCTCGACTCAATGAGGCTTGCAAGTGCAATAATTTAATAGATTTCGCTAATGTTACCGTTGTTGGAGCATATAATCCACTTTCTTCACAAAGCTTTGACACTGTAAACAATCAAATAAAAGGGAACAGCTTCTCCAAGATGACAACTTTTTAATTTATAAATTCTTTACTTAATTTTATGCAAACAAATGATTTACTGTTAATCTAATTACCTGGCATTAGCAGCTAAATACAAAACAAAAATACAAATAAATAACAATTTATAATGTGCCCCGTTGTTAGAACCAAAGGATGCATTCCAAAACTGGTTAGAGTATTGCAATATGTTTATTTTTCTTATTGCCTAGATACTTGATCACACTGTTGTTGCTCTTTCTGTTTTTTAAGACAATATAGATGTTCCTCCCATGTCTATTTTTGCCAAATAGACTGTTACTAAGGAGCATTTGGTATCTAAAATGGTGAAGTTCTTAAATTTGGTAACGTTTTAAGTGATTATTTTATAAATAAAAAATATTTTAAATAAAAATTATACAGGGGCCTATTCCATTTTGACCTGAAGCCCTTCAATTGCTTCCAGTTGGTACATCATGTAATACTTATAGGACATACTTGTTATAAGATGCAACATCACTACGTCAATGTGCTGCATATCTGAATTGAAAGCTACATCAGGAGACCAAACTACTCCCAGTTCTGGACCAACAACCTACAAACGGATGCTCCCAGTGGGTGACTTAATAATATACCACCATATGACTTTGTCCTTATACGAGGACAACCTAAGCCCATTGTGTGGCGCCACATCGATGACGAAGGCAAACAGCCCATTTCAACTCAATCATATTTTTGGTTTAGCCACTTCACAAAGTGATTATGTTTTAATCAATTTAATTTTCCTCACCAAAAATGGTAAAAGGTCTTCCTTTCAAAGGTATTTGCTATCATGAGTGTATTCTTGTGATCCTGGTCAAATTACAACATACACAAAACTTTAGCATCATTCATTGATGCAATAATATTGATTACCAACTTGCGACGGTGAATTTTGCAAATGTCAACAATACGAATAACTTTGATGCAAAGCTGAACTCCGAATAGAAATCAACAAAATCGATGAAACCGACATGCTTATTAATACAAAAGTACAGCTACTATATAAAGATGAACGCACAAATACGGAATTGAACTGACTTTGATATCAAAATGACAAACAATATAATAGTTATACAGAAAATTCCTTGGGCATTTCAGATTTTTGAACAGCTTTGTAACATGAATAATGTACTAAGTTTACTCCGACCCGTGGGGCAACAGTCTAAAGGCAGCAGTTGTCACCACTACAGTATTTTGAACTTAAGTTTGTTCCCATGACCAATTTACTTCTGCTGTCAACAATGCAGCAGATAATTTTAAAACAAGTCCAGTGGTGCCACCTGGGGAACAACAACAGAACAAAGTAAAAACCTCAAAATAACTTTGTTGTTTTTTTCAAATACATAGCCAACTGGTAGGTCAGAGGTCAATGGTTCAAGGAACCGAAAGAACACAGACAGACCTCAAGGAAGATAGACTTACAATGTTCCAAAGTTAACGTATTAATATACGATATAGTTAACTTTAAAAAAAATGTATAAACATTTCAGGAGACCATGTTACAGATACAACAAATTTACTTGACAAGCCAAAAGACTCCTCTCACTATCTGAGGTTTTTGCTATTGGTGGCAATCTTGCTAAATTTTTTTAAACATTAAAACGTTGAAATGTGCACAGTGGAACGTCACCATTAAGGTCACCCTGGGACTGGACAAGTGACCTGAACAGTGAGATGACCGTATTAGTGGGACTAATTTACTGTATACACAAACAATTTGGGACTGTCCCAGGGTGACCTTAATTGTGAGGTAGCTGTATTACCTAGGTAACCATAAAGTGAGGTTTGTCTGTTTTGTGAAACCAAAAGGTGCATCACTGATCACAGAACCTTTGGTGCAAAAAGTCAGGTCAGTGGCCCAAGGGAACTGTCCTTCATATGGCCTGTATCAAGAGAGTTACACCACAAAGGTCAGTCTGTTTATCTATTCAGAGGCGTCAAGACTGTCAAGATTTATTCACTCAGCGACAGGTGGCAAGGATGTCCACATCATTGTGTTAACAATCCATCCTCAGATCAATGTTTTATTGGCCTCATTCAAGAATTATTTCAGGAAAAAAGAGAGTGCATCTAGTATCCACCACAACAGGATAGTTTGTTTGTGCATATGTGATTAGACACAATGGTGCAGACCTCTAGAAGGTCAACTGTTTTCAGTACGGAATAAAGAGCACCATGTTAAAGTGCAGCATTCCAGTTTTACAGTGATACCAGTGGAATCTGTGTAAGTTAATGTGTTGCAAAGTTATGGGTGTTTGAACTGACCCACTTAAAGAAGTCAAGTTATAGGTGGTTGAACTGACCCACCTAACGAAGTCAAGTTATGGGTGGTTGAACTGACCCACCTACGAAGTCAAGTTATGGGTGGTTGAACAGACCCACCTAAAGAAGTCAAATTATGGGTGGTTGAACTGACCCACCTAAGAAGCCAAGTTATGGGTGGTTGAACTGACCCACCTAAGAAGTCAAGTTATGGGTGGTTGAACTGACCCACCTAAAGAAGTCAAGTTATGGGTGGTTGAACTGACCCACCTAAAGAAGTCATGTTATGGGTGGTTGAACTGACCCACCTAAAGAAGTCAAGTTATGGGTGGTTGAATTGACCCACCTAAGAAGTCAAGTTATGGGTGGTTGAACTGATCCACCTAAAGAAGTCAAGTTATGGGTGGATGAACTGACCCACCTAAGAAGTCAAGTTATGGGTGGTTGAACTGACCCACCTAAAGAAGTCAAGTTATGGGTGGTTGAACTGACCCACTTAAAGAAGTCAAGTTATGGGTGGTTGAACTGACCCACCTAATGAAGTCAAGTTATGGGTGGTTGAAATGACCCACCTAAGAAGTCAAGTTATGGGTGGTTGAACTGACCCACCTAAAGAAGTCAAGTTATTGGTGGTTGAACTGACCCACCTAAAGAAGTCATGTTATGGGTGGTTGAACTAACCCACCTAAGAAGTCAAGTTATGGGTGGTTGAACTGATCCACCTAAAGAAGTCAAGTTATGGGTGGTTGAACTGACCCACCTAATGAAGTCAAGTTATGGGTGGTTGAAATGACCCACCTAAGAAGTCAAGTTATGGGTGGTTGAACTGACCCACCTAAAGAAGTCAAGTTATGGGTGGTTGAACTGACCCACCTAAAGAAGTCATGTTATGGGTGGTTGAACTAACCCACCTAAGAAGTCAAGTTATGGGTGGTTGAACTGACCCACCTAAAGAAGTCAAGTTATGGGTGGTTGAACTGACCCACCTAATGAAGTCAAGTTATGGGTGGTTGAAATGACCCACCTAAGAAGTCAAGTTATGGGTGGTTGAACTGATCCACACCTAAAGAATCAAGTTATGGGTGGTTGAACTGATCCACCTAAAGAAGTCATGTTATGGGTGGTTGAACTGACCCACCTAAGTCAAGTTATGGGTGGTTGAACCGACCCACCTAAAGAAGTCAAGTTATGGGTGGTTGAACTGACCCACCTAAAGAAGTCATGTTATGGGTGGTTGAACTGACCCACCTAAAGAAGTCAAGTTATGGGTGGTTGAACTGACCCACTTAAAGAAGTCAAGTTATGGGTGGTTGAACTGACCCACCTAATGAAGTCAAGTTATGGGTGGTTGAACTGACCCACCTAAGAAGTCAAGTTATGGGTGGTTGAACTGACCCACCTAAAGAAGTCAAGTTATGGGTGGTTGAACTGACCCACCTAAAGAAGTCATGTTATGGGTGGTTGAACTGACCCACCTAAAGAAGTCAAGTTATGGGTGGTTGAATTGACCCACCTAAGAAGTCAAGTTATGGGTGGTTGAACTGAAGTCCTGACCACCTAAAGAAGTCAAGTTATGGGTGGTGAACTGACCCACCTAAGAAGTCAAGTTATGGGTGGTTGAACTGACCCACCTAAAGAAGTCAAGTTATGGGTGGTTGAACTGACCCACTTAAAGAAGTCAAGTTATGGGTGGTTGAACTGACCCACCTAATGAAGTCAAGTTATGGGTGGTTGAAATGACCCACCTAAGAAGTCAAGTTATGGGTGGTTGAACTGACCCACCTAAAGAAGTCAAGTTATTGGTGGTTGAACTGACCCACCTAAAGAAGTCATGTTATGGGTGGTTGAACTAACCCACCTAAGAAGTCAAGTTATGGGTGGTTGAACTGATCCACCTAAAGAAGTCAAGTTATGGGTGGTTGAACTGACCCACCTAATGAAGTCAAGTTATGGGTGGTTGAAATGACCCACCTAAGAAGTCAAGTTATGGGTGGTTGAACTGACCCACCTAAAGAAGTCAAGTTATGGGTGGTTGAACTGACCCACCTAAAGAAGTCATGTTATGGGTGGTTGAACTAACCCACCTAAGAAGTCAAGTTATGGGTGGTTGAACTGACCCACCTAAAGAAGTCAAGTTATGGGTGGTTGAACTGACCCACCTAATGAAGTCAAGTTATGGGTGGTTGAAATGACCCACCTAAGAAGTCAAGTTATGGGTGGTTGAACTGACCCACCTAAAGAAGTCATGTTATGGGTGGTTGAACTAACCCACCTAAGAAGTCAAGTTATGGGTGGTTGAACTGACCCACCTAAAGAAGTCAAGTTATGGGTGGTTGAACTGACCCACCTAAGAAGTCAAGTTATGAGTGGTTGAACTGACCCACCTAAGAAGTCAAGTTATGGGTGGTTGAACTGATCCACCTAAAGAAGTCATGTTATGGGTGGTTGAACTGACCCACCTAAGTCAAGTTATGGGTGGTTGAACCGACCCACCTAAAGAAGTCAAGTTATGGGTGGCTGAAATGACCCACCTAAAGAAGTCAAGTTATGGGTGGTTGAACTGACCCACCTAAGAAGTAAAGTTATAAGTGGTTGAAGTGACCCACCTAAAGAAGTCAAGTTATGGGTGGTTGAACTGACCCACCTAAAGAAGTCAAGTCATGGGTGGTTGAACTGACCCAATTAAAGAAGTCAAATTTTGAGACTGATGACATAAAAGATAGGTATTTACTTTCAAGTTTCGAAGTGTATACCATTCAATCCAAAACATGCATTAAGAACACTCTTTCATGATGATAATTCTAAATTTCCAATATTTAAACTGGTAGTAAATTGGTTGTTTCTAAAAAATACAAAAAATTTAATTAATGCCTTTACCTGTACGAATATATTTTTATCTTTTCCTCAGTTTTGTGAAATATATCTTATAGTCCAAACTGGTACGGTCTGTCACAAATTTTTATTTCGTTTTGATTAAATCATTGGACAAACTTAAATTGTTTCTGATCAGACCCTACCACTCTTGGTGCATTCACTGCCAGCCAGTCACGAGAAATGTGACAAAATCAGCAATTATGGTCATTTCTTAGGGATGGTTTGTAAAGTCAAAAGAAGTATGCATTTATTATTGATTCAAACTCCCCCAATACAATTGTGGCTTTTACAATCCAAAATGGCTATTAGCACCAATTTGCATTAACACAATAAACTCACACCACTGTAACAATTAATTTCCTCCTCCAAATCATACATATGTGACGACCAAAATATTCCCTCTCCCTATGTAATTCTCGACATATTTTTGGACTTCACAAACTTATACATTTCACATTAAATTAGATACAATGTACAATCGGTTTTTCTAAAACCTCATGTTTTAACTAAACCTATTAAAACTTCTTGAATGCTCTAATTTGTCTTGTGTTCCCTCAACACTGCTAACGCTTCTCCGATGTCTGACTCGGGTGTTGTAGAAAAATGTGTGCTTCTCCAACACTCAAAATGACAGTTGGAGATCAGGTGGTGCCATCTAGTGTGGGACTGTTGGATAATGTACACAAAAGGTGGTGCCACCTAGTGTGAGAAACAAACTTTGGTAAAGTAGTGTAATGCGAGTGATGATGAATTTACTTATCCATTTTTGGATGTTGCGGCTTTGATGGACTGTCTATAGTAAATTGTACACACACCATATACGAGGGAGGCTCCTACGAGAGCAACATTTTTAGTGATAATAGGAGCCTTCCATATCCTAGTTGTATATTCAATGACACCCATTTGAAATTTCACATTGTCACTGTTATACCATAATTTCCATTATTATACCATATTGTAATGTTCAAACTGTAAACAGAACATTAAATTTGTAAACATCCGTTATTTGCACTAATTTTGGTGGTATGCATACCAACCTTCAAATACCTTTGAAGTTGGATGGTTCCAACACTCCTACACTTTACGGCTGATGCCAGCAAATTATCAAGTCTCAACTAGGAAGACCAAGATACCTGAACAATTCAGTCTGATCTCACTGGCTTGATTCACACCTTTAAACAATTTTGTGTACACTGGCTGTAGCGTGGCTTAACATATGGCAAATTATAAATCCGAACAGATTTCAACCCTAAATCACATTAATCAATCCTAACTGCACTAAATACCACCAGACAATCACAACCGGTGTTCAAGTCTGTGAGTGGGAGGGGAAGGGGAGGGGGAGGGGGAGGGGGAGGGGAAGGGGGAGAACAAATGCAAAATCATTCAACATTTGTAACTTGGCAAATTTATGATACCATCCCTTATACAGTGTAGAATTAGCCCATCTAGTGTTTAGGACTGCTCAAAGTGTGTTAAGGCCCATGCAGACCTGTTCATTTGGACACCAGAGTGACATCTCAAGGATGCAAACCCATAAATCTGAGCTGCGACACCCAGGAGCTCAGCCCTAATGTGTCAAACTTGTGTTATGTGTGACAGTCTTCTCTGGGGAGGACACAGTGACACACACAGGCAGCAGCGTCACCAAGATCTACAACATGCAGTCATGTTCTCTGGTGAAGGTCGATGACCTCCAAACTCCAGAACGTTTCAGCCATTGCATCATGGGCTAGGTCTTGCATCTTCATCACCCGCACTGTTGGCATGATGCCAGATTCGAGCAGTTCACCGATGACCATGACATACACACCTGAGAAGGAAAACAGAACGATCATATTTTTTTATTAACTATAGATGGTGGATTTATTAAGCACGTGGCTCTGTTCAAATAACTACTATGTATGTCATTATTTTGTTATCTCCTCTGAAGCAGAACTGTTTTCTAACTGTAATAGTTATAGGTATAATAATGCGTAGTCTTATATATAGCATATAATGAAAGTGCTATTATCAGAGCAAGGTTTTTTGGCAGCAGCTAAAGAAATGCCTGCACAGGTTTGGTTTGTGGCAATTGTCAAAATGACTCTACGAAACTACATTTTCAGTCTTTTTTTCAAGCCATTTTCAGGCTTTATGTGTTAACCCACACAAAAAGGGTTCAGTAAATTATTGACCAAGGAACAAACACATAGCAGATTTACTTTCCAAAGTGCTTTACACTTCATCCCCCGGCAAATATGTTCATTCCAACTTCTGTAGGAAGCATTCAGCCATGCTGCAAAGACTACTGCCGACTGGTACAATGATATCCACCACTATATAATATTATTATACATTTTGCCATGTGTCCAGATTAAAAATCTACTCAAACTCAAATGTGCTACATCTAGTCACTGCCAGGCCCATAAGCTCATTATCGGAACAGGATAATGGGTCTTTTGGTCTTTGAATAATGGGATTATTTTTCAGATACCACAATCTTGTGTTGGACCATGGTTTTATATTCGCAATAACAAGATCAAAACAATGTTTGCGTTGTTATAAAATGGGCCTTGTACCAAGTTTTAAAGTGGCTGCAGTTTGAAGTTTGAGTATGTTGCTGAGCCTAAGGAAGTGCAGTCGTTGGAGGTATTTGGAGGTATTTAGAGTCTCGGGGGGGGGGTAGTTGTGGGTATATTCACCATGTTCTTATGTCAATGACCAATGCATGTGTAACAGAAATGAGAACGGGTAAATTGGAAAATTTCACAATCCTGGTGAAATGCCTGCCTGTAGCCATTTATTCCTATAATATAAGCCAAGTTAATACAATTGAGTCAATGGGATTTGGAACTGAACAAAACTGCCCAGGCTTCAAGTGGCAACAGGGGAATACAGATCCCAGGTCTCTCAATGGCAACTCAAGCCCTCTGATGCCAGGGTGGTATTGGATACCATCCCAGAGTAAGATCAGCACCCACTTACCGGGCTTAATGTTCACACTGGCCCCTGGGAATGTTGCAGGCTTCAGTATTCTCGCAACTGCCGTGCCGTCGTCTAGGAGGAACGAGTTGTCAGAAGCGTTCTGAAATATGTAAGAATAATATAATAACCAGGTAGCTTCTTTTCCATGAAAATCTTTGGCAACCAAAGCTCATCAAGGCGAAAGGGTTGGTTAACAAACAATGTATAAGCAGTATTATAAGAGGGAGCCGTGCTGGTGTTGCAACAGAGAAAGCCCTAGTTCCAGTGTTGACACTGACTCTAGGAACAACAAGTAAATCAGGGCTAGATGATCAAAGCAGAACAACCTGTGTTCATATGCAGGATATATTTTACACTGTCAATCACAATTAAATATTGAATGCTACAATCTACACAGTAGTGAATCATAGAGTCGTGTGCAGTGCAGGGTGCCATAGTTAACTTGTTTATTTGTTAGGACATTAGTTAATGTGATACAAAGAAATATCCATGTCAGCGTCTTAAAAACTGATGGTACTGGTAGGTAGATTGAGACATGTGCCACAACACCCCTAACATATAAATGTAATTTTTCATATTTTCTAGTACAGTGGAACCTTGCCACCTCACAATTAAGCTCACCCCAGGAGAGTCACAGATTATTTCCACATACCATCAAGCATATATTAGTCCCGCTAATATGGACACCTCGTTGTTTAAGTTATTTTTGTCAAGTCCCAAGAGTGACCTTAATAGCGAGGTTCTTCAAGGTTCCAATGATCTTAATAACAAGGTTCTTCATAGTTCCAGTGATCTTAATAACAATGTTCTTCAAGGTTCCAGTGATCTTAATAACAAGGTTCTTCATAGTTCCAGTGATCTTAATAACAAGGTTCTTCATGGTTCCAGTGACCTTAATAACAAGGTTCTTCATGGTTCCAGTGACCTTAATAATGAGGTTCTTCAAGGTTGCAGTGACCTTAATAACAAGGTTCTTCATGGTTGCAGTGACCTTAATAACAAGGTTCTTCAAGGTTGCAGTGACCTTAATAACAAGGTTCTTCATGGTTCCAGTGATCTTAATAACAAGGTTCTTCAAGGTTCCAGTGACATTAATAACGAGGTTCTTCATGGTTCCAGTGACCTTAATAACAAGGTTCTTCATGGTTCCAGTGAACTTAATAACGAGGTTCTTCAAGGTTCCAGTGACCTTAATAACAAGGTTCTTCATGGTTCCAGTGACCTTAATAACAAGGTTCTTCATGGTTCCAGTGAACTTAATAACGAGGTTCTTCAAGGTTCCAGTGACCTTAATAACAAGGTTCTTCATGGTTCCAGTGACCTTAATAACAAGGTTCTTCATGGTTCCAGTGATTAATAACTTCTTCAAGGTTCCAGTGACCTTAATAACAAGGTTCTTCATGGTTCCAGTGTTCAAGGTTCTTCATGTTCCAGACTTAATAACAGGTTCTTCAAGGTTCCAGTGACCTTAATAACAAGGTTCTTCATGGTTCCAGTGATCTTAATAACAAGGTTCTTCAAGGTTCCAGTGATCTTAATAACAAGGTTCTTCATGGTTCCAGTGATCTTAATAACAAGGTTCTTCAAGGTTCCAGTGATCTTAATAACAAGGTTCTTCAAGGTTCCAGTGACCTTAATAACAAGGTTCTTCATGGTTCCGGTGATCTTAATAACAAGGTTCTTCAAGGTTCCAGAGAACTTAATAACAAGGTTCTTTATGGTTCCAGTGATCTTAATAACAAGGTTCTTTGTGGTTCCAGTGACCTTAATAACAAGGTTCTTCATGGTTCCAGTGACCTTAATAACAAGGTTCTTCAAGGTTCCAGTGATCTTAATAACGAGGTTCTTCAAGGTTCCAGTGATTTTTCAAGGTTCAAGGTTCTTCAAGGTTCCAGTGACCTTAATAACAAGGTTCTTCATGGTTCCAGTGATCTTAATAACAAGGTTCTTCAAGGTTCCAGTGATCTTAATAACAAGGTTCTTCATGGTTCCAGTGACCTTAATGACAAGGTTCTTCATGGTTCCGGTGATCTTAATAACAAGGTTCTTCAAGGTTCCAGTGAACTTAATAACGAGGTTCTTCATGGTTCCAGTGACCTTAATAATGAGGTTCTTCAAGGTTGCAGTGACCTTAATAACAAGGTTCTTCATGGTTCCAGTGACCTTAATAACAAGGTTCTTCAAGGTTCCAGTGATCTTAATAACAAGGTTCTTCATGGTTCCAGTGATCTTAATAACAAGGTTCTTCATGGTTCCAGTGAACTTAATAACGAGGTTCTTAAAGGTTCCAGTGATCTTAATAACAAGGTTCTTCATGGTTCCAGTGATCTTAATAACAAGGTTCTTCACGGTTCCAGTGAACTTAATAACGAGGTTCTTCAAAGTTCCAGTGACCTTAATAACAAGGTTCTTCATGGTTCCGGTGATCTTAATAACAAGGTTCTTCAAGGTTCCAGTGATCTTAGTAACAAGGTTCTTCAAGGTTCCAGTGACCTTAATAACAAGGTTCTTCATGGTTCCTGTGATCTTAATAACACGGTTCTTCAATGTTCCAGTGAACTTAATAACGAGGTTCTTCATGGTTCCAGTGATCTTAATAACAAGGTTCTTTGTGGTTCCAGTGACCTTAATAACAAGGTTCTTCATGGTTCCAGTGACTTTAATAACAAGGTTCTTCAAGGATCCAGTGACCTTAATAACAAGGTTCTTCATGGTTCCAGTGACGTTAATAACGAGGTTCTTCATGGTTCCTGTGACCTTAATAACAAGGTTCTTCATGGTTCCTGTGACCTTAATAACAAGGTTCATCATAGTTCCTGTGACCTTAATAACAAGGTTCTTCATGGTTCCAGTGACCATAATAGTGAGGTTCTTCAACGTTCCATTGTACATTTGTCTGAAAGTGCAGTTACTGTAAATTTGCTGGGTCACCAAACAAGTAAAACTATTCTAGTGGCCGCAGTTTGTATTAATGGGAATAAAAACATCTATTGCTCGAATTCATGTTATATTACATCCTGCTATCTATTTCCACGTCCACCAAGCCAAAAAAAATCAAAAAAATTCAATGAATTAGAAATTCCACATTTTTTGGTGCGCATCCGGACATTTTCGAATATGCATATTTTTGGCGCGCTTTTTGGGATGCCGAGATGTGATGTCACTTATGACTCAAACTCGCATCAGGCCGACCCTTTCCATGCATTCAGAGCATGTTTACAAGGATAGCTTTTGGGTCGAAACGAGCGTCAGAACGAGTTATTGTGCAATATTCCGACGTAATACAAACACTAGTCATCATAGAGGAACAAGCAGTTATCTTACGGTTCCACATGAATCGAATTTTATTCAAAACAACGAATGCGAATGGGCCTACAAGTCGACTAGGTTTCGCCGAGCTTGGGCTCGTTTTCAGAATAATTATATCGAATGCAACCAACGGGAGATAATCTACACCAATAAACATGCATAGCAAACATATATTGTATCCAGCTACATAAAGTAACGTGTATAATCTCATAATATCACTAGAATATCGATATATGAAGGAGTTGTACAATTTATCATAACAACTTAAATCAGTCAGAGAGTTTCCGTTGGTCCCGCTAGCTCAGTGGGTAGGCGCGTTGGTTACTTGTCGTTTATTTTACAATCGGGCGACGCCGGTTCAATCCTGACAGCATGCAAACCTTTGATTTTCTATACACTTTTTGTTTATGTTTTCACGAAGTAATATAAACAAAATCATTTTATACTATAATGCACTGTTTGTAAATAATTTTTATTTTTGTAGTAACTATTTATTCGCCACAAAAATGAAAATATGGTCATTATATAACGATGTTTCTAAATTTTATTTATCCAAACAAATATAATGTAATGGATATATAATTTATTAATTGTAAATATATTGTACGGTAATATATTGTAATTATATATGTGAAAACAGATTGAGATCTGTCTGGATAAATACAATTTAGAAACATCGTTATATATAATGACCATATTTTCATTTTTGTGGCGAATAAATAATTACTACAAAAAAATATATATATTTACAAACAGTGCATTATAGTATAAAATGATTTTATTTATATTACTTCGTGAAAACATAAACAAAAAATTGTAAAGAAAATCAAAGGTTTGCATGCTGTCAGGATTGAAACGGCGTCGCCCGATTGTAAAATAAATGACAAGTAACCAACGTGCCTACCCACTGAGCTAGCGGGACCAACGGAAACTCTGTTACTGATTTAAGTTGTTATGATAAATTGTACAACTCCTTCATATATCGATATTCTAGTGCTATCATGAGATTATACAAGTTACTTTATGTAGCTGGATACAATATATGTTTGCTATGTATGTTTATTGGTGTAGATTATCTCCCGTTGGTTGCATTCGATATAATTATTCTGAAAACGAGCCCAAGCTCGGCGAAACCTAGTCGACTTGTAGGCCCATTCGCATTCATTGTTTTGAATAAAATTCGATTCATGTGGAACCGTAAGATAACTGCTTGTTCCTCTATGATGACTACCAGGTAGTGTTTGTATTACGTCGGAATATTGCACAATAACTCGTTCTGACGCTCGTTTCGACCCAAAAGCTATCTTTGTAAACATGCTCTGAATACATGGAAAGGGTCGGCCTGATGCGAGTGTGTGTCATAAGTGACGTCGCGATACCACGTGATCGCCTAGCTCATTAAAATTTTATTTTCCGTGGGAATCGCTTCACAGACGGACTTAAAATCGAATTTATGCTACAAATGTATTTTTCTGTATTTGTTTAATGTTGTCAAATGTTACATACAATGTTAAACTTTGTGTACACATGGAAAAAGGATTTTAACTAATGCCTTATTTTATTTCCTTTAAAGTAAATAGACTTATGACTAATTCACCTGCACAATGATGCCCTGTAGCCACACTATGGACACGGGCACAGGCCGGCCTTTCATGGCTATCGTCCAGGTGTTCAAGCTGGCAATGGCGGTGTCATTAGTGACCCTTCCAGCGGCTCTCAACTCCACCACAAACGACTTTCTTGCAGGCAGCATCAGCTTAGAGGTGATGACATCACTGCAAAATTGTAATGTTCATCTGATCGTGTTTACTTTATTCTGTAAACCTTAGATATAACGAATCTCTCGAGACCAGCCAATTTATTTGTTGTAACCAAATTTTTTTACATCTGAACTGTACATTAACAAAATTGAACAAATTAATTTATCCAGCATTAGCAAAATGTGTTATAAGCAAATTCTTTATATCCGAGGTTTACTGAATCCGCAACCGATTCACGAATACGTTGTTAAAATGCTGAATAGGGTACATGTTTCTAGGGTGGATTACGAAGTAGGTTTGCAAAATCTCAAAGACTAAGCAACAGAATGGTCATATATGTACTTGTTGAAAAAAACCATACTGAAACAAAATACAACTTGTAATAAAATTAGTAGTTTTAAATATAAATTGAATCAGAGGAGATATGTGTGAAGTACCACGGAAATGAAAGAAATTGTAAGGAAGGAACTGATTGCAAATCAACCAACCGAGAATGCCACCCATACTCATACCACCGACAGAGTTTAAGAAATAGCTGAAAGAAAATCCAGAGAAGCAAACTTCATTATCTTCAATGCACCAGAATCAGAAACCAATCTAAAAGATCAAAGAATCAAGATAGACATGGAGTTAGTTGAGGGGTTATTCAATGAGGTATGCCACCAATATGTGCATACAGAGGTAGTGAAAGTGATCAGGTTAGGGAAAAAACAATTGGAGAGAGTAACAACAAACCAAGACCACTTACCTCGGGTACTAAGGTAATTATGAAAGACACAGACAAAAAGATGAAGTTATTCCGAAACCTTCCAAACCTTAAGGAGGCTGACCCAAAATATAAATGACTCAGCATTCAACATTCATGACCAAAACGCAAAAAGAGAGGAAGGAAAAAAACTTCCAAAGGAGGCAAGGGCGAAGGAGAGTAGAGACTTGGGGAAATGCATATTTACAGAGTGAGAGGCCCAACATGGGCCAGGAAAATGGTAAAAATCAAGCCCACAAAGGGCGAGGAGGAAAGACACTAAGAATGACAAAACAGAAAACTAATATAAACAACATAAATTATACACATGTCACATAAACAACTAAAATGCCTATACACAAATGCAGATAGTTTAATAAATAAACTCACAGAGTTCAAAACTAGAGTTCAAGAAAACAAATGCATGAGAATAGGTATTACAGAGGTAAAACAAACAAAAAAAGAAATATTTATTAAACCCAGCAGAACTGGCATTAGATGAATACGATTTATTCCATAATATAGTAAACAAACAAGGAAGAGGAGTAGTCCTGTACACACATAAATCACTTAAAGCAACACCATTTCTGTCTTTGGAGACTCGTTTTCAAGAGTCAGTGTGGGTGGAAATAAAAAAGATAAACTTCTCATAGGATGTGTCTGTAGAAGCCCGGGGAGTTGGAGCATCAATGATGAATATATGAATAAAGTGATTAGCGAGGCAATGAGCTATCACCACTCACACTTTCTTCTGCTTGGAGACTTCAATTACCCAAATATAGACTGGCACAATTGGTGTACTACCTCAGATAATGTTGAGAATCCCAAATTTAAATTTGTAGAAAATATAAGAGATAATTTTCTCTTCCAGCATGTTACGCTGCCCACAAGGGGGCGATTAGGAAACAAATCAAACGTCCTTGACTTAATTATAACAAACAAAAAAGGTATGATAGATGAAATAGTACATGAGAGTCCACTCGGGAAAGGTGACCACTCTGTTCTCATGATAACGTTCAGGTGTTATGCTGATATAGCAAGTCGAAAATGGATAAAATACTACTACGAAAAAGGAGATTATAAAGGAATAAAGGAAAAATTGAATAACACTGATTGGGAAGAAGTAATTGGCAATGGTAAAATAGATGACCAATGGACAAAGTTTAAGCGACATATTAAAAAATAGAGGATGAGTTCATACCTCATAGAGTAGTTAGTAACACAAGCATACACAGGGGGAAAGTACCCCTAGATAAGAAATCGGTAAAAACAATTAAAACAACCACACACTATGGAGGCGTTATGTGGAAATCAAAGAAGGGAAATATAATTAATACTGTAGGGCTAGAAATCAAGTCCGTAAATTAACAAGGCACAGTGTATTTAGATTTCATGAATGCTTTTGATACCGTCCCCCACAGAAGATTGATAGGCAAACTAGAATCATATGGTATAAAAGGCTCAACGTTTAGATGGATTGAAGCATTCTTGTCTGATCGTATACAACAGGTCAGCATAAATGGAACAAACTCTGAGTGGACAAGTGTAACCAGTGGCATCCCCCAGGGTAGTGTCCTAAGACCAATCCTATTCATTCTGTATATAAACGATCTACCAAGCAAAATAGCTTCATACTTATATATGTTTGCAGATGACATTAAAATTGTTCGAACAGTTAATATGGTCCATGAATCAGATCTTATAGAAGAAGAAAAAGATATCGGGGTTATTATTGACTCAAAGCTAGAATTTGACAAGTATATCAACCAAAAGATTAATAAAGCAAACAGTATAATGGCAATTATTAGAAGGACGTTTACAACCTTAAATGAAAATAGTTTTATACCACTATATAAAGCTTTAGTAAGGAGTCATTTAGATTACGCAGTAAGCATATGGTCCCCTTATAAACAAAAATATAAGGATGCGATAGAACATGTGCAGAGACGTGCAACTAAGCAACTCCCAGGAATTAATTATATCACTTATCAGGAAAGACTAAAGAAATTGAAACTCCCTACATTAGCATACAGAAGAACACGTGGAGATATGATAAAAGTATATTATCAGTTAAAAGGCAAGTATGATATTAACGTATCTTCTAACATTGTCATGTTATGCAGACTGTGAAATAAAGGAAGGAACAAGGGGTCATAGTTTGAAATTATTCCAAGAACATTCACATGTAAATACAAGAAAAGAGAGTTTTTCAACCAGAGTTACAAAACTGTGGAACAATTTACCAGAACAAGTAGTAAATGCACCTAGTATCAACTCATTTAAAAACCGTCTAGATAACCACTGAAGAACGGAAGAATTCCTGTACGACTACAAAGCCGCCTTGCCAGGAAGCCATAGAGCTTTTAAAGAAACAAGCGCAGCTCTGACCACCAAGGCCACCGTCTACGGTCAGAAACAACCTATAAGTAAACCTAAGTAAGTAAAGAAATTGTATCTCTGTCATGCCATTGAGACAGTGGATGTTATGACAGTCAGCATGGTATACCAATAATGATTTCCATCCATTAAATTACTACAGGAATGTCAGAAGAAAAAAAATATATATATATACTATAATATTTTCAGTATTATAATTATATTATCATTGTTTGTAATATTGACAACTTTAACACCATCAAACGCACCACAGACACTTCCGTGATCTTAAGAGTAGAAGGGCTTACGCAAAAATAAAACCACACTAGTCATTTTATTCAGGTCAAATTTGTGCCACAACCATTAATTTAGGCTTTGGAGAAGGTCGGCCTTCCATACATACAAATGATATATTGACGCAAGCACAGGTTGGCGCCATTTCTTCGACACACTCAGCGATTAACGGTTTTTGTAAAATATTAATAAACTCTCACCGATTGTTAAACATTCTTGCCGTCTATATTATATACAATTATATTTTTTAAACTAACAACATTGTTACAACGTGAAATTAAATGATTTTATAACTACATTTCGCAAACCCGTCATTTGTCCAGTGTCGCCCCCTGTCGTATTGTTTTTATTCTACAATTATCCGCTAGAGGGAGTTGACAAAACATGGAGGAGAACGAAGAAGTTCGTGGATGCGAACATTACAAACGAAAATGTGCATTTATTGTAAATATCGCAAATTTGGTATATATTTACAGATAGTGCGTGACAAATGGCGTTTAAAATGTGACGATTTGTTAAATATGACGCAGATGAACTAGGAGATAATGCTGCAATAACGAACTTTACTATATTATCGCCTATTTTTGCTACCTAGCCTCGGTATGACTTAATTCTAAAAGGCGCACGACCACGAACGACCAAAATGTATGTAGTGTTAGTAACCAAGCGGGCTGTTGGTGGCACGTAGGAGGTATGTGTGTGCAACTCGCCAAATTTCAGATATGTTCTTCACATTGGAGTAACAAAATTCGCAACTTTGATCATTGCTTGTGGTAACTCGCCGGTTCCATTCGCCAGATGGCGTTACTGTGCCAAGGCTAAATACTCGTCCCGAAGATCGGATAAAATGCCTAAATTGTCTAACTCCTGGGTGGAACACAGACTCAAATTTTTTAATAATTCACACACAAACCATATATATACCATCAATGGCCAAACTATCTACCAACATATTATATTACATGGTCGTGCGTGGTCGTTCGTTAACTCAAACCTAACCTAGTAGTAGGGATTTGACTAAAAGGCGCATGACCACGAAGTTAACAAACAACCACACACGACCATGTAATATAATATGTTTGTAGATACAAACCAGAGACCAGCTCTAGACACAAGGCCAGGACTAGGCTCTTCAGTATGCTGAAGATGCAGGTGACACTGCCCGGAGTTATTTAACTTTCATGCGGTATCATGATGATGATTCTGTCGTAGAGCTTTTTTAGAATGAGTCCTCCGCTCAGTGAGTCCACAACTTGTTTTTTCCATTTTTTTGTGGTAACTTTTACTTCCCCTGGCATAGACACCAGATAGAAATAATGTCTCTTCCTAAAGACACAGGCATCGTAAGGTGAGCGAAGTTGCCCACATTTCAACATGGGGGCCAAACCACGAGCGCTCGAGTCGTTTGTGCAATGTGTATACTATACAATATAGGTATTATAATACTTACTGTACAGTAGACACATTGCATAAATGACTCAAGCGCTCGTGGGCCGAACCACCACCCTGTCGGCACCAGGATTTGACCCCTAGTCCCAAACTAGGTTCATCCTATTGACCCTAAGACTATCCCTATGCTTCAATTTCCTCCTTGTCCTAGATGCAAGACTGGTTACATCTCGGGCACCAAACTTTGTTACATCATGTACGAATAGTCTGGGAAACCACCTTCTGTATCTGTTTGCATGCAACACCATCCAGAGGATGCGACCATAACAACATAGTTAGTGGTGGCTCAGCTCTCTCTTTTCTAGACGAATTTAGGCTTTTTCTTTTAGTTAGATGATAGTGACAATGATTGTGTGTTGAGGGGGGTGTTCCACAGTCAAATTAATCTAGAGTGAAAGAATACAAACTACCTTGTTTTAAATTACATTTTGTTTTGTTAAGTCACTGTCATAGGACTAGCTCTGATTATGTATCTGTATTTTGACTGGCAAAATGTCCTATGGACACATCACGCCAGTGCGCATGGAGGCTCTTAAGCCTCTTATTGATTAATTGTTTACATGTTGGGCTAGACTAATCTGGAATGAGGTCAATGATGTACTTGATACAATGCTTGGAGGTAGAGCTATGTGATTTAATTTATGCTATATGCTAGTTGGGTGTTGTGATGGAATAAAATAAAACAGTAAGGTAGCATTGTATTACATGCAGCTAAACATTCTGTACGACTGTCGAATAGGAAACTTGCTGAATGCGGAGAATGTAAATGGCGGCTAGAATAGGTAGTGCTGTCTAGCAACCATGAGTGATGAACGACATGACAAACATACATGCGCGGGTTACAGACATCGTTACATGCTATCCCATAGTAGTTGTGTTCTTCCCGCATCGGGTGATTATTTTGGCAAGTTATCAAATGGCAGCACTGTTACTGATTCTTCAGTCGTTGGTTTCGGGAAAGGAAATGCTAATGAAAAGTGTAGCCTAAATGATGTAACTTAGTCTTAGTCCGAAAATGTTGGTCCTTTGTCACCATTTGGCGACAGGCTTCAATTTTCAAATCCTGCTGGCATTGCCTTGTCGACCACTGCCGTTTGCAGTCTCTGATTAAACTAAAGTTATTTCTTATGATGACTTTGCAATTGGATCTACAAAATCACATGTATTTGTTTCTATTAACGACACATTTAGTTGAAAATGTAATTGAAATGAGAAACGACTTATTTTCTTTATGGAATAAAGCCACTTTTAGCGCATTTATTTTTAAGGACCAGTAAAACCATATCAGGACTAGTTGTTTCTCAGTCTCGATGGACTACCTGTCTGCTAAAGCCATCATGCACCCTGAATTATAGGCCTGCCGTTTTGAAAGGTTATATTTTCTCGTGTTTCCAGTCGCCGTGCTGTCAGAAAGTCTACACATGCAGATTATGTCATGATGAACATGAGGACCACACCCTCGATAGATACAAAGTCACCATAGTGCAGTGTTTGAAGTGTGGCACCAACCAACCAGTAAGTAATCATTTTATCAAAGGTTGGTTGAATTGATGGATCCAGTCATGGTTTGTCTGTGTCACAATCCAAATGATACAAGTGACACCCATCAAGTGTTGCTTGCCAACAATGTCGATAGTTGACAGTAATAATATATGCATTTCACTTCCAGGACAGCATGACATCAGAAAATCAAATGTTGGCATATACAGATGTTGCTTTTAAAACTTTGCCTTGTGTAAGTTATGTTATTGTCATATAGAAAAACATTTGGGGCTAGAATGTCAACAAAACATTTTGCTCAGTGGAATATGTTAATATGCCATGTGATGGCTTGATGGACCTTTTGCTAGGCAACAGGTCACGTGATGGATAGCTCAAATGTCCAAGATTTGATTCCATGATTCTGTATTTTTTTATTTAAATCAAATTATTTTAGAGGGAAAATATTCAATTCAGCAGCTAATTGTGATTTTGTGCTGTCATATTAACAACATACAAACATGTTTTACAACATACATCTTATAGGTACTAGTTAAGTGGCCCCTGTCCATATCTGATGTTTTGAAGTAATAGCTCCACTCCAGATGTTCTTTTTTTTATAGTGACACCATTTTCTAATGTAAACAATCACCGTTTTTGTTAATCACTGAACAACAAATTAGTCGATATGGATGTCTGATTTATGATGTGTTGATGTTTTGAGTTGGTCCCCAACAGGTTGAGAAGAACTGCGTGGAATGCGGGGTAGAGTTTGGTCACTATTTCTGCCATGTTTGTCGACTTTATGACGACGTTGACAAGAAACAGTTCCACTGTGAGCCGTGTGGTATATGTAGGTAAGGTTCACAGCTCTCTGTTTATTCATAGGATGCTGCAGAAATCCGTACGACCATTGCTGATTGGTCGCTCAAAATCTACCAGCAAGGTTGTGTTTTTAAAAAAATGCCTGTTATGGTTTCTAAAAAAATATTGGGTAACTGGGTATATATTTTTTTCCATACAATTCCCTGAGCAGTTATTACTGCCAGTTTCAGTCACGTGTCATTTGTTTTGCCTTTACTAGAACAATCTTGGAATAATTTTTGGCGTGTACATATAGGTGAAGAAAATGTAAAGATAATGTGTAAATGTAAATATGTTTTGAAAATATGGCAAGTTACCTTTCCAAGTCCTATGTTGCTCTGAACGGAGCTTTCGACATCTTCATCAGCATTGGTCTGCACCATTCTCGGTTGCCATGTGACAGTGTTGGTAACTGTCACATGACAATACTTCCAGGAAGATCGCGGGAAGGTTGTATCTGGAATCTCTCTTGATTTCTGGTCGCCTCTCTCTGATCTCAATCGTCTCACTCATTTTCCTTCTCCAGAATTTTGTCTGGCGAGCACCTTTGCATCTTTGGCCGAGATGTTGTGGCCTTCATTCACTATGTATTCACCTAATGCTGTGAGTGGGGCCCTGGTGTTTCTGTGTTCTTTGAGTCTGGCTCCTAGTGTTCTTTTTCTTGGTGATGTTGAAAAAGAAAAACAGACCAGCCAAATACCGAACATCCCTTTACCATATGTGTGCAACCTGTCAGAGAAATTCACCACCATTTTCCGGGAACATGGAGTGGGGGCATACCACAAACCTTACAACACCATAAGATCCATCATAGTGAACCCCGAGGACAAAACCCCCAAGAACAACATGTGTGGGGTAATATATGAGATAGGATGTCCGGACTGTCATCAGACCTATGTAGGCGAAACCAGCAGAGCACTAGGAGCCCAACTCAAAGAACACAGAAACACCAGGGGCCCACACACAGCAGTAGGTGAACACAGAGTGAATGAGGGCCACAACATCTCGGCCAAAGACGCAAAGGTGTTATCCAGAGAAAACAACTTCTGGAGAAGAAAAATCGGTGAGACAATTGAGATCAGACAGAGCTCTGTTCAGAGCAACATAGGACTCGGAAAGATAACTTGCCATATTTTCAAAACTATGAATGTAACCGAGTCTGAAAGCAATTTACAAATGCTCAGAAAATATGTTGTTTAAATGAATATGTAACAAATAATTCTAGTTTTTCAAGATTATTATCGTGATTGTCGTCATTTTGTGTAGTTCTTTTCAGATATTGTTAAAATTGTAAAAAAGATTAAAGATATGTTGTAACAGAAGTATGACCACATTTATATAAATTTTAATGTCCGGATTTTAATTGTTCATTGCAGGGTCGGTGGCCGTGAGAATTTCTTCCACTGTGAGAAGTGCGATTTATGTCTGGGATTACTTGTGAAGGATACACACAAGGTATTGTACCCACGGTATACACATTTGTATTTGTAAAAAACATGGTATAACTCAAAAGTTAATAATAATAAGGTAACTTGTATTGTGCCTAAATCCTTGGAAGCCAAGCTCAGAGGTGCATCAAAACAAAATGATTGGTCTATCTCAAAATCCATAAGCAGTATTCCAGTTGTCAACAGATGGGTCAAGGCGCTAGGGAGCTATGGTGGAGAAGCAAGGTTGTAAAGATAAGCTTTTAAATGACGACAGAATTTTGTAATATTTTCAACTGATCTAACACTAAGTGGGAGTATATTCCAAACAATTGGTGCAGCAACAGAAAAAGCCCTAGTTCCAATGTTAGTGTTGACTCTAGGAACAAAAAGTAGGTCAGAACTAGATGATCGAAGCTGGAAGGTTTTCTTACAGGAGTAAGCAGTGAATGCAAATAAGATGGTTGCTTACTGGACAGTGCCTGGTATATTATGGTACAGATCTTAAATATTATACAATATCGTACAGGAAGCCATTTACATGCAAAGATTTCAAAAGTGGTACAGAGCAGACCTGGGGCCGAGTACATTTTTATGAGTACAAGTATGAGTACTTTGATGATGGATGAGTACAAGTACGAGTACATTGCTAAAAGCTGAGTACGAGTACATTCTCACGAGTATGAGTAAAAGTACGAGTACAACAAATATAAATATTAAATAATAACGTATTTAAAAATTATTAATTAATGTAATTTATATAACTCAGCACAACTGAATATGTAATGGCAGTTGATCAATTTTTTTATGAGGAAAACTAAAAAACCTCTATTTCATCAACAATTAAATTCACTTCATTGGCATTCATTTCAGTGGCATCCTATGATCTTATCATCTATTTGCCATTGCACCGAATGAACATGAGTTGTTCACAGGTTGAGTATTTCAGGCTGCACTGTTCAGGGCAGAATACTTTCTCCGCTATGGTAAATACCCTTTCAACTGGGGCTGGTGAGGCTAGAATGCTCGGATGGTTTTGGACCACTTGAGCCAGAGTTGGAAAACTCAGAACTGGAGTGGGTCACTGTGATGATCTGTACATAGCTGACTGAGGTATTCGTTCACCTCTACAATCAGCAATCTGCTGATGTTATAAGTTTGCAGTTTATATTTTCTGATCATAGACTACTAGTTGTTGAGAGGGTTAGCACATGTCCACATAACAGGCTCATCATCCCCTTTGGACTTTTTAACCAGGCTGCTGGCATGGGATTATACTAGTGTAGGAGACAGTCTGACTTGAGCCACCTTACTTCTACTAGTTAGTGCTAACTGCTAAGAACAAGAACTGCCAGTCTTCCTCTTAGCAGTTAACACTGTCAGCCAGTGCCAAGTGGCATGGTCTCCATACAACATCAAAGGCATTTCCTGTCTAACTGGTGGGTTAAATGCTAATTGAATCTTTTTGGCTTAATTAAACAAACAGGTTTATGGTCTGAACTGCTAGCCTACAATTATTGTTTGCTTAACAGGGTGTTTCTGACTGGGAAAAGATGCTGCCTGTTGCCATGTTTGGGTATCATAGTCATTGTTATCAGAGAATGAGGATGCACTGGGATGTGTAGGGATGGTAAGGTTGTATACTATCAGAAATAACGAAGTATTTAAAAAATAGTTGAACATTAAAATATTTCAGGAAAGTTTCATTTTATAACCAAATATATTTATTTTCTCCCGTACATATTGAGAAAATACTAAGATGTACTCGTAATGTACTCGTAAAATCTGAGTACAATGAGTACGAGTACGAGTCCATGACCCATAAGTTTCATGAGTACGAGTACTTCAAAAATGTACTCGAGTACACGAGTACTTTGGCCCCAGGTCTGGTACAGAGCGAGAACAATTACATCTTGTAACTACCCTTGCCAGACAATTTTGGACACGTTGAAGTGTTGTGATATCCTTGCTAGCGATATTATTAAGGAGGGAATTGGAATAGTCAAGTCTGGTGCTAACAGTAACAAGCGCTGTTGCAATAGTCTTAGCAACAGAAAATGACATACCGGCGAATACGGCGAAGATCACGAATATGATAAAAACAGCAGCGACATGTTTGAGATATGTGTTGTCGGAAAGTGAAGTTACTATCAAAGATCACTCCTAGATTCCGCACCGAGGTTGCTGGCGTGATATACTGATTCAAAATACACATAGGGAACAAACCATACAGTTTACCACGCTGCATTGGAGTACCAATAATGATCAATTTAGGTTTATTTGCATTTAATTTCAATTTGTTGTCAGTCATCCAGTGGAAGATATCTTGAAGGCAATCACTAAGTTGGTTAAGGGAGCGATTTGTATCCGGGGTAGCCAACAAAATGTAGATCTGAGTATCACCAGCATAAAGATGATGATCCAAGTTATGTCTTTGTAGACTATGTCATAATGAGCTTAGTGGCGTGGTGTAAAGAGTAAAAAGGCCCAAGAACAGAACCCCGGGGAGCACCAAATAAAGTTGGCAGTGCAGCCGAAAAGCAGTTCCCAGTCTTTATGGTTTGGTATCTAACAGTTAGGTATGAAGAAAACCAGCTTAGAGATGTGCTTGATATGCTGTACCACTTTAATAAGCCTTCAGTGAGAATATTGTGATCAATCATGTTAAAAGCGGCAGAGAAATCTAGTAAGTTCAGTGCAGTAATTTTACCATTATTAAAGTTCAAATTAATTTCATCGTGAACCTTTAAGAGGGCAGTCTCTGTTGAATGAAACTTCATCTGCTGATTGTGACACATTAATTAAGACATTTGTGCTAATGTGATACTTTAGACGACTTGTTACAACTTTTTTTTGTATTTTGGAAATGAAGCTGAGGTTAGAAATAGGTCTATAACTGTTTAGGTTTTGTTTAGGCAGAGATGACTTCTTAAGAAGTGGAATGACATGGGCGCATTTGAAATCATCAAGAAAACAGCCAGAGCAAAGTGATGCATTTATAGCATATGTTATAGGTCCAGTTAATGTATCGAGACATGCTTTTAGTAGTTTTGTTGGAAATGGATCAAGTTCACAAGATTTATTTGGGGAGGACATAATTATTTTCCTAACTTCTTCAACTGTTGCAGGTTCAAATGATACAAGTAGATAATTTATTTGTGGAAGTCCACATTGACATTACTTAAAGTATGAGCTTGGAAAACAGAACGAATAATACTGATTTTATTCTTAAAATGATCAGAGAATGAGTCACATAGAGACTTGATTGATTTATGATCAGGTAGCGATGGAGTAGGCCGTCTGTGTAGAATGTTATTGATGCAGTTCCATAACTGACACAGATTATCAGTCTTATTTATGACCATATTTGTATAATAATCTGATTTAGCTTTGGCCATTTGTCTGTTACAGAGGTGACATTGCTTAGAATAGTGCGACCTGTCTAAAGGCGTGCGTGATTTGCACCATACACGCTCTAAATAACGACAGCGCCTTTTAGATAGTATAATTTCAGAAGTCATCCACGGAGACGGTGGCCTTTCTGACACAAATTTAGATTTCATAGGTGCATGTTTGTTTAGTAATGCATTAAGTACTTGACAGTACTGTTTATATTAGTCAGATAAGTGTTCTTTTGGATCTATGATAAGGTCAGATTTAAGGATATCAGCCATTAAAGCTGTAATGTCAGTCCTGTGAATGTCTCTGTAAGACACATTGTGTTTTGACTCTAATGGAATTATAGAAAGAAAAAGTTGTGTGATAATTAAAGATTTTCAAATTTTAGCAAAATTCATTCACTCTGCATTGCTCCAGTTCACTCAGCTGCATGAATGAGTGATGGATATCTGTGTAAGAATAGTCATTGTGCATTAATTGCAGCATGGCTGAATGCTTCCCAGAGAAGTGAAGATGGTGGATGAAGAATGATCAGATCTGCCAGAGAGTAAAGTGTAAAGCGCTTTGAGCAGTCCTATTGACTGGATACTGCACACTGTATGATAATTTACCTTTACTTTACTTATAAAATATCTATATTTGGATCTTTTTGGCTGTTTTTTTGTCAAATATTATTGAAACACTCGTCATCTCTGATTGGCTTTGTATGTTGTGTTGTGTTTTTAGTGCGTGGAGAAGGCATCTCGAGCCAACTGCCCGGTGTGTATGGAGGACCTGCACACATCTCGCATCCCCAGCCACGTCCCTTCCTGTGGTCATCTCCTTCACCGGTGAGGTAACATTTGAGGTCATCTCAAAAACGCTGACTGAAATAGGGACAGTCCACATTTGATTTTACACAGGTGACCATTATAACATTGTTGGGATGGTTACAAAAGCTATCCACATTTTTAAAAACTCTCAACACGTGAAACATTAATTAGCTGGTTTTTTTGGGGGGAATTCATGAAAATTACCTTGTTTTTCAGAAAAATCCATGCAAACCTGATACTGCTTCATGTTGTCCCAGTCTGGTGATTAATTTTTTAATATTATTGCATTCTGTAAAAGAATGGCCAATGTCCAGATATGCCAGTGACTCTCATCTACTTATTATTATTAAGTGAAAGATCTAATACTGCAGTAGGTTCAACATTAACTGTACCAACTTGCCCATGCAGTAGGTTCAACATTAACTGTACCAACTTGCCCATGCAGTAGGCTCAACATTAACTGTACCAACTTGCCCATGCAGTAGGTTCAACATTAACTGTACCAACCTGCCCATGCAGTAGGTTCAACATTAACTGTACCAACCTGCCCATGCAGTAGGTTCAACATTAACTGTACCAACTTGCCCATGCAGTAGGCTCAACATTAACTGTACCAACCTGCCCATGCAGTAGGTTCAACATTAACTGTACCAACTTGCTCATGCAATAGGTTCAACATTAACTGTACCAACTTGCCCATGCAGTAGGTTCAACATTAACTGTACCAACTTGCCCATGCAGTAGGTTCAACATTAACTGTACCAACTTGCTCATGCAGTAGGTTCAACATTAACTGTACCAACTTGCCCATGCAGAAGGGCTCAAACAAAATTCACACATCACCCAATCATCATTTTCCTAGAGACTGTTTATTTGTGGCAAACACATGCAGATTATAATTGTGGTGTATGGCCAGTTGGTTTCTTGTGAGAGTGGGTTAGTTAGTTATTGTTACATTTAGCATAGCACAGTAATATGTTCCATCCCAAAAGATACATCTCTGTGTGTGGCAAAGAAGTTCATGACAATCTGTCAAGACATAGTAAATCCTGAATTTGTCTGAATTTCTTGACACATGCTTTTTTACCAGTTGTTACTTTCCTATTTGTGTGTAAATTTAAAGAAAGCCTTGGAGTTAACAGGGCTGTAGTTTAATTTCTACTATGAAGCAGATCAAATAGTTTACTGTAAGTCTGCAAGTTTTGCAAGTCAACAGCAATGTTCTCTACCAAAGAAAAATACATTTTGATCACATTTGGTGGATTGACATGGTAGGGGAAGATGAATGCCCTTAGGTGTGTATAACAAAAGATAGGGTAGGGGTAAATAGTAGTCCATTTCACCAACACAAATCTTCAAAACTGTAGTAAATATGGTATCATTGGAAAAGTATTTGAACACTCTAATATGTCAGTTTGGTGTAATGGCATCAGTATGACGTCATATGTGTACCAGAGAAGTCAAGATGGTGGATGAAGAATGATCAGATCTGCCAGAGAGTAAAGTATAAAGCGCTTTGAGCAGTCCTAATAACTGGATACTGTACACTGTATGAGAATTTACCTTTACTTTACTTATAAAATATCTATATTTGGATCTTTTTGACTGTTTTTTTGGGTCAAATATTGAAACACTCATTACTCAAATTACTCTACATTTTAGTTCGTATTTCACACAGGTGAAACCCTCTAACCTAGGGAATTTCTGCAACAGTGTTTTTTCAAGACGTTTGCAGTCATCAATAAAGTATGTATAATGACTATATCCTTTAATATGTACACAGTTATTAGCCTGTAAGGTGTATTAGTGTTTTTGATGATCAACTGAAGTGAGGTTATCCCTATATGAGCTAATGACTGAAATGTGAACTGATTTATATATAATAGTTAAGATATGACATCACTGTGATGTCATTACATCAACATTACCTAACACTTATGACATGCGTGGCGTAATAATTCAATTATCGTTCCAACAATACCTCATTTGTCATAGTGTGTCTGATCTGTATTGATGAAATGGACTAATATCTACACCCACCGTCTTATTTCACTGTAATAAATCAGTAAAGACTACCGCAGTGCTTTGAACAGCCCAAGTGTAGGGCTATTCAGAAATACCGACCAGATACGTGGTCATTTCAAGCAAATAAATGACCACTGTCTCTTGTACTATATGGCCACCAAATATTGAGATTTGCTGAAATAGTAAACAGTAAATGTAAGTCACTGGAATAGTAAAACATACCTATGTTTTCTTACAGATCATGTTACGAGGAACTGCTGAAATCAGGGTGAGTTATTTTTATATTGTGTGTCAAATGATAATTGAAATTGATTACAGTGTATATGCAAGATGTAATTATAATGTATTCTGGTTTTGAACTGATGCCACAATTGTATGTAGATGACATTAAATGTCATTATCAGAGTCTCCCATAGATTAGAATGATTTTTCAATTATATAACACTCAAATAAATATGTGTTTCGCTCTCATACCCGCATGCCAGACATTTATTATTCCGCTGCCCCGATCTGATGAATGTTAGTTTTGCAAAAGCATAATTTATTGAGTAATATGTGAAATTCCAAAGTGACATGTGCGATACAAGTATGATCTTAAACTTTCTTAAACTATCATTTTTACGGTTTAACTCGGACTGTAACTTTAATAGGAGTCACCAACCCTCTTAGGAGTAATAGGAATCACCAACCTTCTTAGTAGTAATAGGAGTCACCAACCCTCTTAGGAGTAATAGGAGTCACCAACCTTCTTAGGAGTAATAAGAGTCACCAACCCTCTTAGGAGTAATAGGAGTCACCAACCCTCTTAGGAGTAATAGGAGTCACCAACCTTCTTAGGAGTAATAGGGGTCACCAACCCTCTTAGGAGTAATAGGAGTCACCAACCTTCTTAGGAGTAATAAGAGTCACCAACCCTCTTAGGAGTAATAGGAGTCACCAACCCTCTTAGGAGTAATAGGAGTCACCAACCCTCTTAGGAGTAATCATCATTTACTTCTTATCCGTGAAGTATAAATTATTAGTTACATATCATGTGTTATATGTGTGTATGAATATTTCAATTTATTATTTATCAATTTTTTTTAAATATATAGTCTTTCATTAATAGTTTTAATATAACAATTGTTCTACATTTTATCTGTAGTTTCTTTTTTGCAGTTTCTATTATATATTGACCATTTGATAAAATTTAAATTGACAGCAGCTTTTTATTGAAATTGAGCTTTATATGTAATAAATATTATTATTATTTTGTATGAAAATATGCATGTATGAAAAGTTTTTCGATTGATATATCAAACCAAAAAGAAGGATTTAATTTAAGGGTTAAATGAACTCATTTCAAGCCTCCTGTGCATAGTAACTACATCTGTCTGTCCACCCATCTGTGTCTCACTTAAATAAACTCTCATTCTTTCTAAAAAAAAAGTAAATCCCCTTCTTGCTGT
The DNA here is from genome assembly GCA_020002185.1 of Paraescarpia echinospica. Taxonomy (NCBI): domain Eukaryota; kingdom Metazoa; phylum Annelida; class Polychaeta; order Sabellida; family Siboglinidae; genus Paraescarpia; species Paraescarpia echinospica. The sequence continues at coordinate 10,714,506 of CM034532.1, read as the reverse complement.
CTGCAGTAACTACACGTGTCCGCTGTGCAACGTGTCCCTCGTCGAGATGGATGATGTGTGGCGCCACCTGGACCAGGAGGTAGAGAACACTCCTATGCCGGAGGAGTACAGCGACGTCCAGCTCCAGATCCTGTGTCGAGACTGCCACAAGGTCAGTGGGAAGGTCACACAGAAATACCCATTTGCACGAGCGTTTTGTATCTGATGTCGATCTGATTGTGCTAAACGACATGGAGTTGCACTAATTTAGACATTACCGAGTCTTGAGTCTTGATGGAAGTTCATGACGAGTCCTGCATATGTCAGTCGTGGCAGTCGCTGATTGGCTACTGCTCCAAAAATTGCATCCAACTGTCATAGAATTAGAACCGGTGTCAACTCTACCACACATATATTGGCCCAGCTAATTGGTCTTGCAGATTTTTATAAATGTGATTTTGGATTGTGTCTAGTAATAATTGGATAGGAGTCAGAACAAAATTGCTTGTTTAAACAGGCCTTTATTTTTATCACTGAAACACTTGCATATCTGGCATCAATAATGATTTTTGTTACCCGAAACAAGGTACCCTTCAGGTAGTGTAAGCTGTTCTGCACAAACAACAACAAAGAAATATTCACGAAACGAAACAACCTAATATACTATTAGTTCTAATTTAATGGATACAAATTGACTGTTATTTGTTGTCTGACAGACATTTGACAGTATATCTGCCTGTTTGCCCGCAGGAGAGCCGGACCCGGTTTCACGTCGTTGGACTCAAATGTCAACATTGTGGTTCATACAATACTTGCCGCGCTGCCGAGCCAGCCGCTGCCAAGCCAGCCGTTGCCGGAGATGCCACCAACACAGCTGATACACCCGGTGATCACTAGATGGTGCCACTCATTACACTGATAATAGCGAGATGCCGCCATGTATTACAGTAACACTGCTGGTTACACACTGTTCAAATGCCTTTACTGTGTAGGGTAGTTTTAATTGTTGTGATTATAGTTAACTGTACAGTGAATAATTATTATGATTACGATATGCAATTAATCCACTTGTTTGATTTTATTTAATGCATTTATAGGCTATATAATATTATATATTATTACGATTGTTTTAGTTTTTAGTTTTTGATAGTATCCTCAGGCTCAACTTACCTTCAGTGTTTTGAAAGTACAATCTGACAAAACTGGTGTAATCAGCAGACCTATCTGGCGTACAAGGATGAAATCACTGATATGCAAGAGTTGCATTATATTTCAAACTGTGCGACATGTAATATTTTACCATACATTACATCAGCATGTAGTGTTAAATCGTGTTTTGTGACATTAATAATAGTTTTTAGTGTTTTATTATTATATATAATTATATTATAAATGTTTTAGGAAATTGCCCTATAAACAGATTCCGTTCAAAGACCATTACATTTAGCAATCAATACTGGTAGCAAAGAAAGTCAACATGTCAATAGCTTTAAGTGGGTCAAACTATTGAGTTTGTGTTGGAATTGGGAGTTCCCTCTTCATAACACTTTTTATTCATCTGGTATTTGATGTTTTATTATAAGTATGATATGATGAATTCATATAAATGCAGTATAACAAATGTTTGAAATGTAAATGTTTTTTTGTTACGTCCGATGTTTTGATGGATACACATATGCAGTATCACAATGGCTTACATTTAAACTTGTGGCAATATGTAGTTGGTGGTATTGACTCATTGAGAGGATGCAAGAAACCTGGGGATCGTCTCACTACGACAACAAGCCCATGTGGAAAATCCATCATTAAACAAAATCTGTTGTTAAATTTATGCTTTTTCAAAAAGAATAAAGCTGCCGTTGTACAACTGAGTACACTATTTTCATGATACACCAGCAAGTGTTCAGGTCAATATTAACAGAGGACACTATTTTCATGACACACCAGCAAGTGTTCAGGTCAATATTAACAGAGGACACTATTTTCATGACACACCAGCAAATGTTCTGGTCAATATTAAGGAGCGAAATTATCAAATTTAAAAAGCAAAATCGGGCTTATATAGGAATGTTACTGAAATGGTCCCCAGGTGGCGAGGCTCGCGCCGCATAAGGGATCATCCAGAGATCATCCAAGGGGGAATCTTCTTGTTGGTTTATGACTATTTCTGTAATGCTTCGTGCATTTCACCGCAACTGGTATAGACCTATCTATTGGATATGGTCTCTCCTTGTTGTGTGTTGAAGATTATACACAATAAAGAATTTCAACGTAATAAATCAGTTTTACATTTTATTACAATCACACCCTTTCTCTCACATATCTGTAACATTTTTCTAACAGTTTTGTACATTCATATCCTTCGTGTTATTTTTAGTTTGGGCGTCTATCCCAACAAAGTAGTCAGTGTCATAGTCTGAAAATGCTTCATTTTCATGAAACATTAGTATGTACATATACGACATGTAAACCGATGCTCCATTTGATAAACGTCAAACAGTTTACATCCATATAGACCATCATGTCTTTGACAGTGTTGAAAACGACATGTGTCACTTCTCATTGCCGTATGGACGGTATCAGCAGTCCACCACACGAAATGTTGCCGATTCCTGAGTAAATATCATGTTTGTCCACGTTGTCATAGCATAACTCCACCATGTCCTTTGCACACGTTGAACCGTGCCGATATAAACGATTTTGCAATGAAGAGCATTGCTGTTGACAAATACCCTATACTTCGTACAGATGGCGTTGTTTCCAGTAGGTGGCGCTGTCTATTTGTACTCGTGGAGGCCCATCTCGCGCCTCAGCTGGTCCAGCTCGGGAATATTGCCGTGCTTGACGTTGTCGTGAACCTACGACAAAACGAAAATGACAACCGTAAGTTGAAGAATAAACAGCCTTGTGCACAAATGGTTGAAGATGATACAAACATTGACGAGTATTGGAAGACAATGAAGTAGATCAGCTTTAATTTATTTCACAACTTCAAAGAAATTGTATAAAACACTTGGCAGTTATCAATCACAGGCAGGCTTCCTGTTTGGTGGTTTGGTAGTATTCGCTAGATGGCAGCCGAGTTTTATGTATCCACTATCAGGAATTTCTGAATGGTCTTTTCTTAATTTAGACAAAATAAATAAAATTATGAATAGAACGAAATCACTAATTATATAAGTATCAAGCTTCATTGTATTTCAATTTTCAAATCGTGACAAACTTTCTACCAATTTTCCAAAATTAATAGTGGGTTGAAAACAATTACATACCTTTGTCATATTTGTTACATCTGTCCTCTCGGAGCGAGCAATCTTCTCCCATGGGTTGATTCTGATAGAGAAAAAAGTACATTTAAAATACCATACACATCAGAAATGTCACACCATATTGCATAGACAGGTATTTAAACTTGATCAATAAAATAATAATGCATATTTTATCATAGCAACTATATATAAATAATACTAACATTAGTCATTACTTACAGGCTTGATAACACATACATTCATTAATGTGATTACACTTTTTCACATACAAATTATTTTCCATGACTTAAATTGTTTCGCTATGCCAAAATAAACTCTTATAGTTTTCATTTTAACGGTCTTTATAATATGTGCATATCCGCTTCCTTTACAACTGACTTATAAATAATAGAACTAGTCAAAAGCTTGTAATTACCTGACATCAGCCTTGGCGACGAGCCCGAAACCCATGTAGGCAAAGCCGGCTATGTATCCAATGCCACACATGATGGTCAGGGGCAGCAACTGCAGATAAAACAGAAAAATGAATTATCCGCTGATAAGGAACAGCCTCAGATAGTTGAATAAGACGCTGGCAGTTGCTGCCAGTTCGGTGGTTTGGTTTTCATTCGCTAGGTGGCAGCACATATATTCCACTTTGAAGATCGTTATAGTTGGTGAATATTTTGGTGATTAATTAACAAGTGAAACCAGTTACAAATGTTCTGAAAGTTTATGAAGCTGAGCAGCAATACTGCTGTATTTTAATATCTCGTGGGAGAACTGAGTCTGCGTAAACTTGTTTTCAAGTGTAACCTAGGCCAGTCCCGGGGTACCTCTTCAAATTTAAACATATTCTATGACAACACAGTCTATGTAAACAGTGTTGTGCCACCCACCTCAGGAAATTTCCTCAGGGCCTTCATTCCGAAACCGAAGTTCTTGTCCACGAATGGCTTCATCTTCTGGGCGGCGTTCTGGCTCATGTTGACGGTTGGGTCTTTTCTCAACGAGGAAACTGCAAAAGGCAATGTTAAAGTTGACATACTCTCTATTTATTAACGTCAGTATCATTGCATTTTTGCGTAGGCTGATCACTTTTTTATTTCCGCATGTTGACGCCGAGCTTTAGCCCCGCCCCTACGTTCATAAATCGTCTCGCGGAAAATGAGGCGCTCTTTCGCCGCTAAAACAACGTTTATTCAGTCATGGACCGGCTAATTGTTACGCGTTGTGTTCATGTATGTGCTATTGGTTGTTTACGATCGACGCGCTCTCGCCTGGACTGATCCAATCTAGTGAACAGACATTTGTCCTTGTCAGACCTATGATTTTCTGTCAGGTCACCGCGTAACTGCTGTTATGGCGTAAACACCCCCGCTTCAAGTTATGGGCCTACGTGACTCGAGTGGATCACGTAGCTCGCCTTCCCGTTTCCGACCTTTGTGCGCATTATCGCTCGCGTCGGCGTCTCCGTTATCGGTCATGGTCGTATTTCAACATAATGTATCGCGACGAACAAACGTCTGGCGTGGTTCAGACGGTGCACATACGAGGACTTCCATTATTTAGCCAGCCTAGCGTGATAAAAAAAAACGTTCCGCTTGTTTGCTGCAGTTCTCAAATTACACATTTCAGTGGCATTGCTTAGGCTAAAATGCGTACTGAATGTCTGAAAGCCGAAATTTCTCGTGACAAGATAAGATTCAGTGGATGATTTTTACAATGTAGATAAGTTTGAGAGGGTGTTATGTAGCTGAGCGTAAAAATGCTAGTAATTTCCTGTCGACGCAGCTCGCGCGTTGACCGAGTCATCCGGTACGATCGATCGGCGGCCTGCGTATGCCAGGGCATAAACACTGGCATACGCCTAACTCAACACAATGCATGTAAAATGTCAGAAATACGATCGTCATGTTTTCGCAAAACAGACAAGCACAATTTAATGTTTCGGGTGTGTGCTAGTGTCGGACATTTCAGTAAAGTAAGACAACTTCGTAGACCCGAACTATGTCGGGACTACGTGCGTTTTTTGAAGTTACATAAGCATGGCCATGGGGCTGACATGCCATGAATAGACACGTGTTCACCGCACGAGTTTGGTTCATATTCATTCAGCCGTCACCAATCACGACTCAGTGTAGCACTGTAGTCTGTATAGGGCATTATCTAGACCTAGTGTTAGCCGATGATATATATGTCCAGTCTTTACAATTTTATATATACCTGTTTTTAAAGTAAGTCGAAACACTAACGTTTGAAAATAATGATCAGATAGAGAATATAAATGTCGTTCAATCATGTCGGTAGGTAAAACAAAGTTAAACAGTTAAAACAGTTAATGTCGATGAATAAATGTGTATACTATTGCTGTCTCTATCATGTTGATGTCAGTAATGACAACATCCTGCTAATTATAATATTACCCAAAAAGCTTAGCGCGTATTCATCGTTTAAAATATTGGTGATTGGAATACCTGACTTGTATGACCTTCCCAAAACTGTGGCACCGGATTATAGCTAAGCCATGCGTTTACACAAGTGAGAATTCTATAAACAGCGTATCATTACAGAATCAACACATTATTACATAATTATACCCAGTATAATGCTCTACACGTTCAAATTGTATCTCATCTGATCACGTTCATTTTATATCACCAAGTCGAAAAGATAAGTTTGGAATATCTTAGAATCACAAAAACCACACCGGTTAATTAGTTAGCGAATATTAATTAGCAATATTAACATATATTTCAGTTTAACCAATATTAACCGCGAATATATTGAGAATGTAGAAGCCAGTGTAGACCACTTACCCTGTTCTGTATGTGGTTGCAGCGTTTACTGATCACTGTCGGTCGACCGTTGTCTATTTATGCGATGTGATTTCTGTGAACGAACGATCGACGTAGCCGTACTGAGCGATGTGCGCATGCGCACAGATCGATCGAGCGCGTTCGCGGTGGTCACGTTCCAGTCATGTATCTGACCTGGGTGTCCTCGACTCACCTGCGTCATCGCGTAGCCACGGCTTTCATTCGAAAAGTCATCCGCTGCTGCGGGTTCGCAGCGGGGGTCGTCTCAAACTGCGACGCGTGAAGCTAACCGTACTTGATTACGCCAGGCAACTAAAACACATTAGAGTATGATTCGACGGTCAGGTAACGGATTTGAAGAAGTGTGTTGGGTGTGTTATAATGTTATGTTTAATGGAAGGAATATTTCGGAATTATAATTTACTTGTTGACTTGCGACGACCCATGACCGTGTCGGCGTTCGTTCCATATGTGGATCTGCATGCGTGTACGATCTTGGCGCGGTTACCTCGGATTATCGCTAGTCTTCGGATTAAACACCAAGTTCAAACCAAATGTCTACGAACGACAAATTGCGTTTTCGTGCGGTGAAAACTGGCAAGTTGACAGCAATCAAGCCCGGTTGACCGAGACAACTTCGTCATTCTTGCTCTACCGCTACAGTTGTAGTCAGCCTTTGGCGATCACTATCGATCGTAGTTTGTAGACCTGCGGAGGGTCTCCTTGTTTAATTTCATAAAGAAAAGACAAGGACATACGGTTTCAGTATGAACATACTTGACAAGCTATGTAGGTACATCTAGACGTCGCAAATGGAGGGTTGGGGCTCAGCCACCCAATATTTGTTGGTGGAGGGGCTGGAGATAGGATCAGCCCCCCCTAATATTTAGGGAAAGGGGGTGTAATTTGTTATGGAATTTGATGATTTTGTGACGAGCACAACGAGTACAACGTTAGGTTTTTGAAGAGCCAGAATGTGGGTTTTGGCGAGCATCTGGGGGGGGGTCAAATCGAAGTTTTTGGAGAGCCTGTGGCTGAAGTTGGGTTTTGACGAGCCTCAAGGGGGGTGCAAATCGAAGTTTTGGAGGGCCCAAAGGTGGGTTTTTGGCAAGCCACAAAGAGGGTGCACAAATCAAGGTTGTTGGTGAGCTTCCAAAATTATGAACGTCGTCGCGAAAAATCTTCAACAACGTCTTCCGAGCGGAAGAGCTGACCTGAAGCTACGGGCTGTCTCAGCACCCTCAGTATTAGTGTCGTTCCGACGCCAGTGAGATATTTGAAAGGTGTTTAGAATTAAGTAGGCTACCTATGCGTTTTTAATTAATAGAAAATGTATAAATTAGAAGTACTAGCGAACCAGTTAATTAATATTAATTGGTGATAACTACTGTTGTAATAGGAGTCTACGTAGTCTGATAGTTTGTGAATATTAAATAAGTGTCAGCTGTTGCGTTTTTTTTAATATCAGTGTAATTTAAATTGGGTTCTACTATTAATTAACGTATGTTTGGCTTATTTGCGCTGTCGGCCATAAGTCAGTTAGGTAGTTAGTTAGTGTTAGATAATGACATATATAGGGTCTTTGTCTACTGATTTAGATATGTTAATTGTAGTAATTATCGTACTGTTATACCATTTACGTCGGGACGTGGTGAATATTGGTGGGGGGGCAGAGGCTCTCCAAAAACATTGCACCCCTCCAGAGGCTCGCCAAAACACACCTTAACGCTCTAAACATTGGGGGCTAATCTTATCTCTCCCATCACCCTCACCTAATATATTGGCGGGGCTCAGCCCCCAACCCCACCCCCGTTTCCGATGCCTATGTGTATATTTTAATTACAATTTCTCATTAATCAACGGGGTGACTCTTGTATCATCTTACACCGTGCCTTATTTAGAGTCTGGTGATCTTACATGGTCAACTAAATGAGTCTCATTCTGATAGAAGTTTGGCATACCTCTTGTGAGTAGCCAGTGGCCATTGGCAATTTTCGTGTTAAGTTTTCTTGCTGTGTAACCAGCTGTGCCGCTGTAGTGACTTTGTCTAGCACGGAGAACTAATGGGTAACTGGTGACTAACCTTGACATACTTTCCGAAATACTGTAAATGCAGCACACATATTATCACAGAAACCAATAAAACATCACAAAATATTGGGGACTTAGCCCCTCACTCAATATGGGGGCTCTGCCCCCAAGACCCCCCTTCGGACGCCTTTGCAAGATATATGACCTAGGGTATATTGTACACCACCCGACTACCTCAAGTCTACGGAAGTCACAGGTTGTATTCTATATTAGTCCTACAACATTATACACCTGTTTATCCAACGATCTACATTGGGCCTGCCGATATCTACCACTGTATGGTCGGCTGTTTGACCTGTTAACAACCCTTGTCAATAGTTGGACTCTCCTTTGGCGACCTGACACAGTACACTAAAGTAGAGTACCCTACACTAGAGTAGGTCAGTTCACTGTTAGGGCAGTGTAGACTACTGATAAGTCAGTTCACTGTTAGGGCAGTGTAGACTACTGATAACATCGTGTAATTTCGTAGTAGGCTATATTTAAGACCCTTAACAAGGTTTCGTTGAGCAAGTTAAAATTAGTTTTACACATTTAGATTTTAGATATGGAATTGGCACAGTAAGATAATTCCTTACTTCCAACTGAACAGTAATTAATTATATTTTCCATTTGACTAAGAGTCACTACTATTACTTATCACTATACATTTAAAACATTTATTCCATATTATGTTCTTCATCAAAGTTCCTCACCTTACCTATCCTCTTCGGGCCTCGTGGCCTATAATTAGCAGGCCCATACTCTCTCAGGAATTAGGGTTAAAATCTGCACCCTATAGGGTGTAGAGAGTTGTCGCACCAGAAGCACTCCTAAGGGGTTCAAATCTGCGGTCCAGATGTGGGGTGCAAATGTTCACCATAACATAGGGGCAGACATGTGTGTGTGTATTAGTACGCCTATTTTTCTGTCGCCCTTTCAAATGATACCAATGGCCTGTCATCGACTTGTCGCCTGCCAGGCAAGCAGTGGTCAAATGCACCAACGTTACAAAATCTATCACCGGGGGCTGTAGAGGCATTGAGTTAAATTGAGGATTTTTTAATTTGCAGTATTTTTTTTCTGATATCTTGGTAGAAAGTAGTTTGTTTTTATTTCCACGAGTTTCCCACATGAAGCAAGTTAGATATAATCCTCTCAATTCCCTTTTTGCTTATTTTGTTTTATACACATTTCACGAAAACTCGAACCTATACAGTGTATATAGCACCCACTGTACGCTGGCTCGTCTGTGAAGAGCAGTGGTCCCGACTAGAGATGGGAGGAATCAATGGAGGGGAGAGTGGCAATTGGTTGTTAATATGATGTGAAAGCTTAAAGCGACTGTCTCTACACCGTTTACCGGAATATTTCTCTCGAACCACGGGTGGTAATTGTTACCCTATATATGTCAGCACATTCGAAATCGAACGGAGTTAATTATCGCCATAAAAGATTTTATTTGGGATACGTGGATACAAGTAAACGACACTAAATATGGAATTGGGTGACAACATGTAGTAATATTAATTTATATCACAGCTTTTAGTATGAAAGTGGTATAGCGTTGAAACCGCTTCCATATTTGTCATCTTACTCTCGTTCTATTTTTTATCCAAGCAATTTACTCTACATCACATTCTCTCTCTCTCTCTCTCTCTCTCTCTCTCTCTCTCTCTCTCTCTCTCTCTCTCTCTCTCTCTCTCTCTCTCTCTCTCTCTCTCACTCTCTCTCTCTCTCTCTGGGTAGTATAACTGCAACACACTTAGTATAGTCTTAATAATATTATATTAATTAATTAATAAAAAAACTAAGAACAGACTGCCTCCATTTAAATTTTTGTTAGGAATAAAACAAAACACGACTTTAGTCACGATTTTTTTTTTATTTGAAGCAAATCTATATTAAAACAACGTACGGCCGAACGCGCGTTGTTGGTCGGTCGGTCGGTCGGTCGGTCGGTATCAACATGAAAGCAGTGTATGTTTGAATCATTTAAAAATGATAACATTGTAGAGAAACAGTGTTTCCGTTGACGTTATGTTCTGGTGTTTCGTCTTCATCGACGTGCTGTTGTCACGGTAGAGGGCAAGTCAATATAGTAAGTAATTAAGTAAAGTAAATCATTTATTTCCAACAATATTTAACATTACACGTCACAGTATAACAAACACAATGTTGTATATGGAAAGGGGTTGAACAGAAGTACATTACAATGGTTACACTGTTATTGCCCTGCAAGTTTACATATCTCTACAAAGCAGATTCAGGTGTGTTTACAAACTAAAACATGATGTAAGAATACATTACGTTGTCGTTATAATATTACAATACATGGGTTATATATGCTAACACAACTACACATTTCGATTATTAAGTAGGCTATATATATAACATTAAGACGTATATGTATGTATTTAAAAGAGAACAAATTACGAAAAAGCCTAATTAAAGAGAACGGTTTTCAGGTATCTCCTAAAACGTCCAGAGTTACGTTGGCTTCTTAGCTCTAATGGAAGAGAGTTCCAATCAGGCCCTGTAGGTAGGATAATCCAGAGAGCTTCAATAGAGCGTCTGTTGTGTTTTGGATCGAATCCTGACCCCAGAAGATAAGTAGGCCGCACATATCGGCTGATTGAACGAAGTTAATTCAATTTTTGATGAATGGATAGTCACCTTTTATCCCCGTGACGAGCGTTCATGTAGGCCAGTTGTACTCTGTAAGTCGTGGCCGGCCTCGAGGTTGCCTAGGTACTCGAGTCGACGGGTTCACTCTGGCCGACGTGCGAGGCGGATGCACGTAGGTCCGAGCACCTGGCATTGTCAGATACAGACCCGAGCTGGGTCTGGGTCGGCGCGACGTAGTCGTTCGGTAAAAACACCCGCAGGTCGATGCCTCTAGTCGCTATATCAATTTCACAAGCAAGTATTATTATTATTATATTATTACTGTGTGAGTGGGTGGATGAGTGAGTGGGTGGATGGGTGGGTAGGTGGGTGGGTGGATGGGTGAGTGAGTGAGTGGGTGAGCGTGTGGGCGGGTGAGCGGGTGGACGAGTGTGTGAGTGAGTGAGTGAGTGAGTGAGTGAGTGGGTAGGTGAGTGAGTGAGTGAGTGAGTGAGTGAGTGAGTGAGTGAGTGAAAGAGAGTGTGGGTCAGTGGGTTGATAGGTGAGTGAATGGGTGAGTGGGTATGTGTTGGTTGGTTGGTGAGTCGGTGAGTGAGTGGGTGGTTGAGAATATGATATTTTGTCAAGATGGCCATATCAGTTTAACTTCTGTATTGGTTAAACCTGGTTTAGACACACATTACTAGTACATGTGAACTTTGAGTTCCAGCATTCCATGCGTCAGGTACAGTCAGAGTAGCCATAATCTTATGAAATGTGTGAGGCAATGACTTCCTCAGAAGTGGACAAGAAGAAAGTGGAACACTTAATGAGCATGACAGTCCTCCATGGCCTTGTAAGAGGTGGCGGATAACACGAAGAGAACGAAGTCAAACAAGACAAATGACAGCTACTACAGGTTCGGGTACTGGAAAGGCATGGTGCAATCACAGCCAAATGTGCCCTTGCACCCCCCCCCCAGACACCTTTCGGTACACCCGAAGAACAAAGTAAATCCTGTACAACGGTGAACTTGTGTATAAGAAGCCAGTCCTCACATATCATACAACCGTATAGTAGACAGGGAAAGACGAAGTCCCACTGACTCACACAGGAGATGACACGTGAATCAAGCAATACTTGGACGAAAACAGACACAGATATCAACCGAGTTGAGGGACACGGACTTCCGCTTGCGTTCGATGTCACCTGCCGTATTGTGATGGGGAGAGTTCATATGCCTGCATGTTGTATGTGTACAAACAAGTGTATTCCAACATCAGGTGTCATCCACATAGTACGTCACGCTCAGGGGCACGGTGGAGTCTCCGTTACAGGGGTCTCTGGGCAAGCGTTACGTAACGATTAAAACCGAAAAACCACTAGCTAGTTCAGCTATCAATATCATAACTATTATATAGCAAGAATTTTCAGCGTATATATACAAATTTTGCTTCCATATAATAGTTATATCGTACTTCGCTGGCACCGCCTAGACAAGACGGGGGGGGGGGGAGACGGACGGACGGACGGACACGCAAATAAACAGACACGCAAAGTTACCGAGTGTGTCATGTACATTAATTGGCGCGTTACAACGGCTGTTCCGCATTCGGTGTTATGTTTAAGTTATACCGACCAATTGTGTTTGTATTGTCTGTCTGTTTGTAACATTAGACTCCACCCATATTTTCAGACACTACTGCGGGCGTGATGAGATGGCGTAATATAAATTTTTGTGTGATACATAAATGTCCATATAACATTCAAAGTCGCATCTGGATAATTATTTCTCAACATATCAACACTATTTCGCCTATTTTATGATACATAATCCAGAGAAGCGTTACGAACTGAAGTTGTAAACTTATTTTTAAGGGAACAATGTGTTGGTGAGACATCAAAGACGTGTACGTTACACAGTGCTGTTCGTTACTGGGTGGTGTAAAGTGTCACATATACAAGACAGTTTTCCGCTTGCTGGTAGTAGCTGTGCTAATCATGCTTGTTAACGAATTGCACGTACAACACTTGTGGAACAGCGTTTATACCTTAATTGGCGTTGCAAATATCCGGGTCCATTCCGGGACGTTATCAATAAAATTAGATGACAGCTCATAAGCTGTGTTTGTTTAGTAATTCAAGTGAAGAGTGGACAGTTATCGAAATAATATAAACAATACACACAATGCAGGTCAAGTAACGCCACTTGGACGCGTCAATAAAATGTTTAATGGTCAACGTTCAAAATGGTGGCGCCGCATTACGGATATGTTAGTACTACACCACAGTTACTTTACAAGATGTGTTGCCACGACATTTAGTCTTACTTCACCTGGTTAAAACCACAACATATTTCACATAGGAGGGGCGTTGTCGTGTATTGGGTACGACATTTACAGAGAACTATTGACGTAGTCAAATAAAACAAACATTTTTTTACCGGAAGTCCGGAACAACCCTCTAACCAGGAACAGGAACACGTGATATGTCATATATAACATCCCTCCCTCTTTAGGATACAAACTTGTATTAGAGTTCACTGTTCTATGAATGAAATAAACTAAATTAGAAAACAGTCCAGAGTGTTCTACAGCTCGTAGAAAATGTGCAAATAAAAACGTACACTGATAACTACACTAACTTTGTAGTTATAGTTCACAAGTTTAACTTTATAGGTGCTTTCACTACTCTTCTGTAGACACTGAATGTCGAGTACTCGCGATCGCCTCCGCGTCGATAGCTGGCGACGGAGGTAGTACTTCTGGCAGTTGAACAACCGATTGTTGCTGCTGCTGCTGCTGTTGTTGTTGTTGTTCTGCATCAACCGTCTCCGTTTCATCGGGTCGTCTCTCTCTGAGATGGTCTTGGTGGCGTTTCCAAAGGCGGCCGTCACTCAAACGTACGGTGAACGTGAGTGGGCCCAGCTGGTTCTCGATGACTGTTGAAACCCACTTAGGTTTTCCTTGGAAATTCATGGCCCAGACGCAGTCTCCGGCTCGGAACGTACGTGCAGCCGCATGAGCGTCCTGACGTTGCTTGTCGTATGCCTGTTTTTGCAGAACGCGATCTTGAACTGATGGTCGTATGAGATCCAGGCGTGTTCGAGGTGAAGTCTTGAGTACGAATTCTGCAGGTGTTCCCGTGGTACCCTGTGGCGTGATCCGGTACCTCGCTAGCAGAGTGTATAATCTGTCTTCCAGATTACCTTTGGTTTTCTTCAGACCAGCCTTGATTGTCTGCACTGCTCTCTCAGCTAAACCATTGCTTGATGGGTGGTACGGTGAACATCTGATGTGTCTGATGTCATTTGCTCTGCAGAATTGTCCAAACTCCTCGCTTGTGAAACAACTTCCATTGTCCGAGACGATCGTGTTAGGCAGTCCAATATATGCGAATGTTTGCCTAAGTTTGGTGAGAGTTATGCTCGTGGTTGCTGTAGATACCACATGAGCATCGATGAATTTGCTGTGTGCGTCCACAATGATCAACAGCATGCGACCTTCAAACGGTCCAGCATAGTCAATATGGATTCGGTGCCAAGCGCGACCTGGCCACTCCCACGAGTGTAGTGGTGCTACAGGCGGTTGCTTGCCGTGCAGCTGACACACATTGCAGTCTTTCACGTATCTTTCGATCTCCATGTCCAATCCAGGCCACCACATGTAACTTCGGGCGAGCGCTTTCATCTTGACGATGCCAGGGTGTGTGTTATGCAACTCATCCAGCAGCGCATCGCGTCCCTTGGGCGGCACGATCACTCTGGCTCCCCAGAACAACACTCCTTGTTGTACGCTCAATTCGTCTTTTCGTTGACAGTATGCATCTAGCTCTCGTGGTGCTTGGTTATACCAACCGTGTTCCACAAAGTAACGTACTTGTGAAATAACGGGGTCAAGAGCCGTCCATTTTTCGATCTGGTCCGATGTGACCGGGCTCTCATCCATGGTTGACAATGCCAGGACTACTTCTTGTGGAACCGGTACTTTCTCTGGTGTGTCAGGCAGAGGTAATCGACTAAGGCAGTCAGCGTGGCTGATGCTGGTCCCCGGCCTGTACTCAAATTTGTACTGGTAGTTGCTCATTGTCAGCGCCCAACGTGGTATTCGTGCGCTGGACATTGGCGATGAGTCGATCTTGTTTCAAGAGTCCCAACAATGGCTTATGATCCGATTGCAGTACGAACTCGCGACCATAGAGGTACTTGTGGAATTTCGTAATTCCGAACACAAGAGATAACGCCTCCTTTTCTAGTTGCGCATATTTCTTCTCAGCAGAAGATAGAGTGCGTGACGCGAACGCTACTGGCTTTTCGCTGCCGTCGGGTAGGCGATGAGACAACACGCTCCCGATGCCGTAGGGAGAAGCGTCACTGCTCACAACGATGGGTAAACGGGGGTTGTAGTGCACAAGCACCGTAGAAGAAGACACTAATGCCTTTGATCGTTCAAATACATCTTGGTGAATCGCACTCCATTTCCACTTCGCGTCCAATCGAGTCAACTCTTGCAGCGGTGCCAAGAGGTTGCTGATGTTCGGCAGAAAGTTGTGATAATAGTGGATCAGACCAAGGTAGCTGCGCAACTCCTGCACGTTTTGCGGGGCACGCGCACTCTGTATGGCGAGCACCTTTTTCGTTCGTCGGGTGGATGCCCTCCCTGTCGATGATATGGCCCAAGTACTTGCAAGACGTCTGTCGAAACGTGCACTTCTCCTTCTGCAACCGTATTCCAGTATCGAGCAGTCGCGTGAGCACCATTTGCAGGTTGCTGTCGTGCTCCTCTGGTGTCCTTCCAGAAACAAGGATGTCGTCCAGATATACCACGGTCATAGGAATGTTCTGCAGCAGTTGCTCCATGATGCGTTGGAAAATTCCAGGAGCAGAAGATACGCCAAACGGAAGGCGTTCGTACTCGAACAGACCTTTGGAGGTGTTGATTGTGGTTAGCTTGCGCGACTCCTGATCGAGGACAACTTGTTGATAAGCGTTGCTTAGATCGAGCGTTGTGTACAGTTGTCCACCAGCTACTTTGTCGAACAGATCATCGATGTTGGGAATGGGATATTTGTCGACCTTCACTGCCTTGTTTATCGTGACCCTGTAGTCTCCGCAAATCCGGATGTCTCCTGAAGACTTGAGTACTGGTACAATAGGAGCAGCCCATTCTGAGAACTCAATGGGATGAATGACGCCCTCAGCCTGTAGGCGTTCTAGTTCATCTTCTACCTTTGCACGAAGAGCGAGCGGCACTGGACGTGGTTTGCAGTACCGTGGCTGTACAGACTCATCAATGTACAACTTGGTAGTAACTCCTTTGAGCTTGCCTAGTCCTGCCGTGAAGACAGCTTGATAATGCTCAAGAAACGAATCTTGGTCCATTTTATGCAGTTCAGCCCAATTAAGACGTAGCACCGACAGCCAATCACGTCCGAGCAGATTCGGACCAGCCCCTGGGACGATCAGCGCACTCAGCGTATGATGTTGGCGATTGTGATGTACATTCAATAGCACCTGCCCCAGTGGTTGAATTGTGTCGCCTGAATACGTGCGCAGACTTGGCACGTCACGTGTGCTGAGTGTCAGCTGTGGATTAGCCTCTTTGATTCTAACCCAGTCTCTGTCTGCTGTCAACGAAACTGACGCCCCAGTATCAATTTCCATCTTGACTCGTGTATTCTGAATGTCAATTGTACACATGTATGGTGCAACAGTGTTCGTGCGCGTGGCGTTGCAGTTGTACAGATTTAATGTGTATGTGTCGTTGCATAAACCTGCATTGTCTGATTGTTGTGGAACGTCCTTTACCAAATTAGTGTTTGCCAAGACAGCTCTACACACTCTAGCGAAGTGATTAGGTTTTTCGCATTTGTAACATGTTTTGCCCCAAGCTGGACATTCCGTTCTATTGTGCGGAGATTTTCCACAGCCTGGACAAGATTGTGCATTGCCATATTTTGAAACGGTATCGCTGCAGCGCGGTGGCGCCACACGACGGGGTTTTCGTTGATTGTCAGTTTTCGGTGGCGCACCCTGGCGACCAACAGAACGACTATTCCAGCCTCGGTTTTGCTTCCTCGAACGCGGGTGGTGATGACGATCACTGGAAACTGCGTTGACGTTCGTCGTTGACGCGGCGTTGGTCCCCATGACCGATGATTGATGCATTGTGGACTCAAACGTACGACCGTACGTCAGCAAACGATCGAGACTGATCGTTGCCTCACTCAGTCCCTTTTCGCGAATCTTAGGCATCGTGCACTTCTCAATGATTTGCGATTTTATTTCACGCGATTTGTCTTGAAAATTGCAATTTTTAGACAGCAGTTGAAGTCGAGCGTGAAATTGGTCCAGTGTCTCACCAGTGTGCTGTTGTGACTGGCGAAAGACGAACACTTCATATTCTTCGTTTCGTTTCGGTGTGAAGTAGGCCGTAAGCTTGTCTTTCGTTTCAGCGTAATTGTCACTGTCGACGACACCAACAGACTCACTCAGCTCGAATACAGCTTCACCAGCGTAGTGTAACAACATCGCCTTCTTCCGCCTGTCGTCGTCTATATCTCGCGCGACGACGAAATTGTCGAAACGGCGAATCCACCGCTCCCATCGCGCACTTGCGCTGTCAGCGGGCGTTATGGCGAACGGCTCGAAACCCGTGTTTTCCATTTTTCACAATGACGTAGTCGGCGAAAGTTCTACTTGCGTGCGACGGTCTAGGTGCTAGAGCTCGTCTTGTTGTGGTTACTCATCCCACCGTTCGTCGCCAATATGTCGTGTATTGGGTACGACATTTACAGAGAACTATTGACGTAGTCAAATAGAACAAACATTTTTTACCGGAAGTCCGGAACAACCCTCTAACCAGGAACAGGAACACGTGATATGTCATATATAACAGGCGTATAGCGTTTCTTTGATTTCCTGCACAGTTTATCCACAAATGTTCTTTAAACTTTCACAGTTTTGTTTTTAACTTATATTGACACACATTTTGTGTGGAATTCATAAAATTCTTCCCTGATCAATTCCTAACTCAACACCACTTAATTTCTGCAAGGACCGGGCAGTGATTTGCCATGTTGACGACATACATTCCAATGACGCCTATATTTACATGCAGGCACTGACTGACTGACTGTAATTATTAATCTGACAGCCAAAATCAAATGAAATTCAGCTTCGTTTAACGATCCCGAATACAACAAAGCGCTCTAAATCACATACAAACACACACGCCCACACACAGTCACATACACGCACGCACGCACGCACGCACGCACACACACACACACACAAACCAGAGTCGGGTCCAGAGAGGGTAGTCTAGGGGGACTGAAGGAGATGGAGGTGAGACTCAACATAGAAATAGATGGAGCAGAGAGGGATGACGCGGAGACAGTTGAGAATTCTACAACACAGAAGGAGCAGAGTTGTGACACAGAGACTGAAGAAAGGAGACTGAGAGGAGGGAATGTGACCGGTGTGAAGGAACAAGAAATTGAGAAGACAGAGGGACGGAGGAAAAGTGTTCGGCAGAGGAAAAGAAAACGGGTCAGTGGGGATAGATCAACAGGTAGTCAGACTGTAGAGAACGAGGAGAGACGCGACAGCGATACAGGTGGTGAAGAGGTAGATACCACAGAGGCAGTTGGTAAGACTGTGAGACAGAAGACTGATGGAAGAAGACAGTGTTCAGCAAACAACAGAAAACATGACAGGCGTGAAGGTGACGGGGAGAAAGCGACCGTAGTGAAGGAGGTAGCCGGGGAAAAGGGACGGGAGAGGAGAGAAGAAAATGGGATGGGAGGAAAGATGAAGGGACGAAAGGAAGTGAGAGTAAATTGCTAGAAAAGATGACAGGAGGAAAGGCGACAAGAGAAAACGCGACAGGAAAGAAGGGAATAGAAGAGAATGTGACAGGAGAGAAGACGGCAAGAGGAAAAGACAACAACCAGACATATGCAAACCGGAGGAGCTACTCCGAGGCAGTGATTGAGGGGGCAAGGAGAAAAGAGAGTGTTTATGGGCGATTCAATTCTGAGAAAAACAGACAAGACTGTATGCGAGGGGAAGGACGTTGTTGTATGTCTACCGGGGGCTAGGATAGAGCATGTGACCGAAAGGGTAGAGAAGGTATTGGGGCATGGCAAGGGAGGGTCTGTACTAGTACACGTAGGGACAAACAATGCAGACAAGGAGGGAACAACTGGGGTAGTTCAGAAGTACAGGCATCTAGTCAGGAAGCTAAAGAAGACAAGAGTTGAACAGGTTATTCTGTCAGGAATTTTGCCAGTAATGGGAGGAAGGGGGGCAACGTATAGAAACTGTAAGAGGATGGCGATCAACGCACTAGTTGAGCAGATGTGTGAAGAAGAGGGCGTAGAATTCATAGATTTATGGGGGTACTTTGTTGGGAGAGAAGATATGTACATGAGAGATGGCCTTCATCTAAGTGGAAAGGGGGCATCAGTATTCTCAGAGAATCTGCTGCGATCTGTTGACAGTGGGACAGGTTGCATCTATTTAAACTAAATTCGCAGGGGGGACTCACAACGAAGCCTGAAACTGGAGGCATAGATAAAGACAGCAAAAATAATTTAGCAAAGAACAGTGTGGAAAACAACTGTCCTGAAGCTGGATATAAATGTGTTTGTTTAAATGCAAGGAGTATAGTAAACAAAAGAAATGAACTAAACATTATGGTAGAAGATATTGACCCTCACATAATAGGTATAACCGAATCATGGGCATCCACCGATATATCAGATGCCGAATTGGGACTGACAGGATATGTAATGTTTAGAAAAGATAGAATAGGAAGAAGGGGAGGTGGAGTTATTTTATATATTAAAGAATCTATCCAGGCTTATGAAATAAAATTAGACAGAGAAGCAGATTCTGAAGAAGCTGTTTGGTGTAACATAGTTACAGGAAACTCAACTTTAACGGTTGGATTAGTTTATCGAAGTCCAAACATAAGCATAGAAGAGAATGAAAAAATACAAAACGCTATAAGGGAACTGAGAAAACGGGACTGTGTTATTATGGGGGATTTTACAATGGGCATATAAAATGGAAATCTCTACAGAGTATGGGTAGTGAGGACCACAAGTTTTTAGTTTTAGTACAAGATAGTTTCCTTTCTCAACATGTGCTAGAACCAACCAGGGGAGAAAATGTGTTAGACATAGTTTTGTCCTCACGGAATGAATTAGTTGACAATGTCAGGATATGTGAGCCACTGGGGAATGGTGATCACAACCAGATACATTTTACCATCAAAGTAAAATCAGAAAGGAATAATAAAAAGCAGTACAGGAGAAATTTCCACAAAGGAAAATATAAGGACATCAGGAAATAGTTAGCAAAGATAGACTGGAATAACACACTGAAGAATAAGACAGCAACATAATGCTGGAATATCTTAAAGAGTGAAATTGAATGCATCATCGTCAAATTTGTTCCCTTAAAAAACACGGGAAACGGTCCAAAAAGAAACACTTATCGAAAGAAGCAATTAAAAAAATTAAATATAAACAAATGATGTGGAAGTCATATAGACGTACTGGAAATGACGAAGACTACAACATTTATAAAGAAGCACTAAACCAAGCTACAGCTCAAATTAGAAATTCAAAGAGAATGTTCGAAGCAAACAGAAAGTTCAGGATAAGGTCGGTCCTCTAGAAGATAGTGCTGGAAATATAATATCAGAAGGATTCTTAGTGGCAGAAGACCTGAATGAGTATTTTAGTTCAGTGTTTACCAGAGAAGACACTAGTTCACTGCCAGTACCAGAGGCTAAGTTCAAGGGGGCAGAATCAGACTATTTAAGACAGTTAATTGTAACCCCAGAAATGGTAGCTAAGAAAATTAGGGCTATGAAGGATAATAAATCACATGGAGTGGATGGTATTCCACCCAAACTACTATTGGAAATTGTAGAACAAATTAGAATACCGCTTGCAACTGTTTTCAACTTGTCATTAGAAGAGGGAATGGTTCCTTTAGAATGGAAAGAAGCAAACATTACACCGTTATTCAAAAAAGGTTCGAGAAACAAGTCAAATAATTATAGACCGGTTAGTTTAACATCGGTGATTTGTAAATTATTAGAAAGACTAATTAAAGATCACATGGTGGATTTTCTTGTTAAACATAACTTGATAAACCCATCTCAACATGGGTTTCTAAAAGCGAGGTCATGCTTAACAAGTATGTTATGTTTTTTGGAAGATATCACTAAGTGGGTAGATGATGGATCACCAGTAGATATCATCTACTTAGATTTTCAAAAAGTTTTCGACAAAGTGCCACATCAAAGATTACTGCTTAAACTAAAGGCCCATGGCATAGGAAATGGTATAATTAACTGGATAGAAAATGGCTGATTGACAGAAGACAACGGGTAGTTGTTGATGGGGAGGCTTCAAACTGGAAATCAGTTTTGAGTGGGGTTCCACAGGGATCAGTACTGGGACCTATATTATTCTTAATATATATAAACGATTTGGACGATGATATAGCTAGCGAGGTGTTGAAATATGCACATGATACAAAAGTGTTTAGAAGGATTAAAATAAAAATGATCTTGACAGGTTGATCAAATGGTCTGAAAAGTGGCAAATGTTGTTCAATTTTGGGAAATGTAAATGCCTTCACACAGGACATGGGAACGAATATGTAGAATATACAATGGGGGAACTGTACTAAATACTACTGTAAAAGAAAAAGACTTAGGGCTGACAATTAGTGCCGACATGAAGGTTTCAGAGCAGTGTGGAATTGCAGCTTCAAAAGGAAATCAAATCCTTGGATTGATTAGGCGAAATATAGCATATAAAGAAAAAGAACTAATAATACCGCTGTACAAAACAATAGTTAGGCCTCATTTAGAATATTGTATACATGCGTGGAGGCCATACCGCAAGAAGGACATAGATATGCTAGAAAGAGTACAGAGGAGAGCGACTAAAATGATACCAAAACTGAGGGATCTTAGTTATGAAAAACGCCTAAAAGAATGTGGTTTAACAACACTAGAGACCAGGAGATTGAGAGGAGATCAGATAGAAGTGTTTAAAATATTGAATGGTTATGAAAATATTGATAGAAATATGTTTTTTTAGTTAAGAAACGTAAAAAGACTGGAGGACATGAAGTTACATTAGTAAAGGATCAGTGTAGATTAGACGTAAGAAAGTTCTCATTTTCACAAAGGACTCTGAATGAATGGAACAGATTATCTGATGATTGTGTGGGTGCTAGTAGTGTGAATATGTTTAAAAATAAAATCGACACATACCTCAGAAGGGCTGGATATATGTAGATAAAAGGGTTGGACTCTCGATAAGCCAAAGGGCTTCCTTGTCCACCTGCCATCTAGAGTTAATTCTCTGGATGGCAATCTTGTTAAGTCTTGTTAAATCTTTACTAATGTAACCGTCAGTTTTGGTATCATTTTAATTGCTCTCCTCTGTACTCTTTCAAGCATATCTATGTCCTTCCTGCGATATGGCCTCCACGCTTGAATACAATATTCTAAATGAGGCCTCACTATTGTTTTGTACAGCGGTATTGTTAGCTCTTTTTTCTTATACGTGTTTCGCCTAATTAATCCAATAATTTTGTTTCCCTTTGAAGCGGCAATACCGTTCTGCTCTGAAACCTTCATATCAGCACTAATGGTTAACCCTAAATCCTTTTCTTTTACATTAGTACTTAGTACAATATCCCCCATTATATATTCTACATATTCGTTCCCATGTCCTGTGTGGAGGCATTTACATTTCCTAAAATTGAACAACATTTGCCATTTTTCAGACCATTTTATCAACCTGTCAAGATCATCTTGTAAATGTTGTCTATCTCTATCATGTTTAATCCTTCTAAACAACTTTGTATCATCTGCAAATGTTAACACCTTGCTTGTTATAGCATCTTCCAAATCGTTGATATATATTAAGAATAATATATGTCTCACTACTGATCCCTGTGGTACCCCATTCAAAACTGATTTGCAGTTTGAAGCCTCCCCATTAACCACTACCCGTTGTCTTCGGTGAATTAGCCATTTTTCTATTTAGTTAATTAAACCATGTCCTATGCCATGGGCCTTTAGTATAAGCAGTAATCTTTGATGTGGCTTTTTATGGAAAGCTTTCTGGAAATCAACGTAGATTATATCTACTGGTGATCCCTCGTCTACCCACTTAGTAATATCTTCCAAAAAAAACCATAACATATTTGTTAAGCATGACCTCGCTTTTAGAAACCCATGTTGAGATGGGTTTAACAAGTTATGTTTAACAAGAAAATCCACCATGTGATCTTTAATTAGTCTTTCTAATAATTTGCAAATCACTGATGTTAAACTCACTGGTCTGTAGTTCTCTGATTTGTTTCTCGAACCTAAATAACGGTATAATGTTTGCTTCTTTCCATTCTAATGGAACCACTCCCTCTTCTAATGACAAGTTGAAAACTGTTGCAAGCGGTACGCTAATTTATTCTACAATTTCCAATAATAGTTTGGGCGGAATCCCATCCACAGCAGATGATTTAATATCCTTCATAGCCCATATTTTCTTAGCTACCTTTTCCGGGTTTCAATTAACTGTCCTAAATAGTCTGATTTCGCCCCCTTGAACTTAGCCTCTGGTACTGGCAGGAACTAATATCTTCTCTGGTAAACACTGAACTAAAGTACTCATTCAGGTCTTCTGCCATTAAGAATCCCTGTGATATTATATTTCTAGCACTGTCTTCTAGAGGACCGACCTTATCCTGAAAATTTTTGTTCGTAACGTTTCTTCGAATTTCTAATTTCAGTTGTAGCTTGGTTTAGTGCTTCATTATAAATGTTGTAGTCTTTGTTTTTACCAGTACGTCTATATGCCTTCCACACCATTTGTTTGTATTTAATTTTTATAATAGCTTCTTTCGATAAGTATTTCTTTCAGGACCGTTTCCTTTTTATACAAGGGGACAAATTGATCGACGATGCACTAAATTTCACTATTTTTAAAGATATTCCAGCACTCTGTTGCTGTCTTATTCTTTAGTGTGTTGTTCCAATCTATATTTGCTAAATATTTCCTAATTTCCTTATATCTTCCTTTGTGGAAATTTCTCCTGTACTGCTTTTTATATTCTTTCTGATTTTACTTTGATGGTAAAGTGTATCTGGTTGTGATCACTACTTCCCTGTGGCTCACATAATTTGACATTGTCAACTAATTCATTCTGTGAGGACAAAACTATGTCTAGCACATTCTCACCCCTAGTTGGTTCTAACATATGTTGAGAAAGGAAACTATCTTGTACTAAAACTATAAACTTGTGGTCCTCACTCCCCGTACTCTGTAGAGATTTCCATTGTATATGACCATGGTTAAAATCTCCCATAATAATAGTCCCGTTTGCTAACTTCCCTTATAGCGTTTTGTACTTTATCATTGTCTTCTATGCTTATGTTTGGACTTCGATAAACTAATCCAACCGTTAACGTTGAGTTTCCTGTAACTATGTTACACCAAACAGCTTCTTCGCAATCTACTTCTCTTTCTAATTTTATTTCATAAGCCTGGATAGATTCTTTAACATATAAAATAACTCCACTTCTTCCTATTCTGTCTTTCCTGAACATTATATAGCTTGTCAGTCCCAATTCGGCATATGATATATCAGTGGTGGCTCATGATTCGGTAATACCT
Source organism: Paraescarpia echinospica (assembly GCA_020002185.1). Classification (NCBI taxonomy): domain Eukaryota; kingdom Metazoa; phylum Annelida; class Polychaeta; order Sabellida; family Siboglinidae; genus Paraescarpia; species Paraescarpia echinospica. Next base: position 10,690,070 of record CM034532.1, on the reverse strand, counting down.
ATTATGTGAGGGTCAATATCTTCTACCATAATGTTTAGTTCATTTCTTTTGTTTACTATGCTCCTTGCATTTAAACAAACACTTTTATATCCTGATTCAGAACAGTTTTCCAGGCTGTTCTTTGCTGATTTATTTCTGTTGTTTTTATCTATGCCTCCAGTTTCAGGCTTCTCTGTGAATCCCTCCTGCGGATCTAGTTTAACTAGATGCAGCCTGTCCCACTGTCAACAGATTGCAGCAAGTACTCTGAGAAAACTGCTGCTCCCTTTCCACTAAGATGGAGGCCATATCTCATGCACATCCCTCCCAACAAAGTATCCCCATAAATCTACGAATCCCACCCCCTCTTCTTTACACATCTGCTCAACTAGTGCGTTGATCGCCATCCTCTTGCAGTTTCTATGTGTTGGTCCCCTTCCTCCTATTACTGGCAAAATTCCTGAGAGAATAATCTGCTCGACTCTTGTCTTTTCTAACTTCCTCACTAACTGTCTGTACGTCTGTACTATCCCAGTTGTTCTCTTCTTGACTGCATTATTTGTCCCTACGTGTACTAGTATAGACACTCCCTTGCCATGCCCCAATACCTTCTCTACACTTTCAGTCACATGTTCTATCCTAACCCCCGGTGGACAAACAACGACGTCGTTCCCCTCGCCTAGTGTTTTGTCCGTCTTTCTCATAAATGAGTCGCCCATAAACACCCTCTCTTTTCTCAAAGCCCCCTCAATCAGTGACTCAGAGTAGCTCCTTCTCTGGTTGTAGTCTTCTGCTCTCCTGTCACAATCCCGTCCGTTCCATTCTTTCCTGACGCTGTTTCTCTTATCACCTTTCCTCCTGTCATCGTCCCCCCAACTTCTCTTCTGTCACATTTACTCTCATTTCCTTTCTTCCAGTCATCTTTCCTCCCATTGCATTTCCTTCTCTCCTCTCCTGTCTCTTTTTCCCTCCTACCTCTTTCTCTACGGTCACTCACTCCCCTGTCATCTTCACGCCTATCACATTTCCTGCCGTCGATCCTCCAATTTCTTCTCCTCCGATCACCTTCCCTCCTCTCAGTCTCCTTGCAAATAAAAAGTCAGAAAAGTTTATTTTAGTGAAATGCTTAGTGCCCGCACGAAAAAAAACACCTCGAAATATTTGCTAACAGCGTTAAGCGTGCTAGCGGTTATAACCAATAAAAACACATGTTGACGCACGTGATGTAACTGCTTCAAGTCACGTTCAATTCTCGTAAGTCATACACAGAGTTTAGCGGCTAGATGTCGTGAGATTCAAAGCGACGCATTTTGAAGTGTGTCGGACAACGACCCAGTAACTATACTTAGTTCTATCCCTATGTTATCCAGCGGCCGGACGTTGCCGCCTTGTTTCAACTTAGTAATCAATTTGTCCCATAAGAGCGCCTGTCCTTGGCGGTCCTGTGTCCACTCAAGGTACGACTTGCTCAAGATGCCTTCAAGAGTCAGCGTCACCTGTGACGCGGGGAACTCGCGAAGGATGATGGGAACGATGACGTCACGACTCTCGCTGTTGATGCGGCTGTGCGCGAGATGCATCTCGAGGAGGCACCAGTAGCTGGCGAGGAAGTCAGGAGACAAGATGAGCACGGTGTAGCGAGACATGTCGATGCTTTCCCGGATCGTACTCGCGGTGGTGGAGGATGGTGGAGACGTCGTTGTCCTCCATTTGGCGCAGCAGGTCGCCGCACACCCACGCGCGGTCGTTCGAGTTGTAGCAGATGAACGCATCGCGTTTGTACTTCCGATCACGTAGGGTTGCGTCGGTTCGTGCTCCCCCTTTCATCCGGTGACAACACAGCGCCACTTTCCAGCGACATCGGTACAGTAATAATAATAAGATAACTTCTATTGCGCCTAAATCCTTGGAAACCAAGCTCAGAGGCGCATCAAAACAAAAGGATTGGTCAATCTCAAAATCCATAAGTAGTTTTCCAGTTGTCAACAGATGGGTCAATGCGCTAGGGAGCTACGGTGGATAAGCAAGGTTGTAAAGATACGTTTTTAAATGACGACGGAATTTTGTAATATTTTCAACTGATCTAACACTAAGAGGGAGCATATTCCAAAGAGTTGGTACAGCAACAGAAAAAGCCCTAGTTCCAATGTTAGTGTTGACTCTAGGAAAAAAAAGTAGGTCAGAACTAGATGATCGAAGCTACATAGGTTTTCTTACAGGAGTAAGCCATGAATGCAAATAAGATGGTTGCTTATTGGACAGTGCCTGGTATGTAATGGTACATATCTTAAATATTAACGATATCGTACAGGAAGCCAATGGACAGACTTCAAAAATGGTACAGAGCGAGAAAAACGAGGATATCTTGTAACTACTCTTGCTAGAGAATTTTGGACACGCTGAAGTTTTGTGATAACCTTGCCAGCAATATTATAAAGGGGGAATTGCAATAGTCAAGTCTGCTGCTAACAAGCGCTGTTGCAATAATCTTAGCAACAGAAAATGACATATACCGGCGAATACGGCGAAGATCACGAATATGATAAAAACAGCAGCGACATGTTTGAGATATGTGTTGTCGGAAATTGAAGTTACTATCAAAGATCACTCTTAGATTCCGCACCGAGGTTTCTGGCGTGATATACTGATTCAAAATATGCGTAGGGAAAAACCATCCAGTTTACTACGCTGCATTGGAGTATCAATAATGATCAATTCAGTTTTATTTGCATTTAATTTCAACTTGCTGTCAGTCATACAGTGGAAGATATCTTGAAGGCAATCACTAAGTTGGTTAAGGGAGCGATTTGTATCCGGGGTAGCCAATTAAATGTAGATCTGAGTATCATCAGCATAAAGATGATGATCCAAGTTGTCTTTGTATTACAGAGCTTAGTGGCTAAAGAGTAAAATGCAAAGGCCCAAGTACAGAACCCTAGGAACATTAACATTAGTTAAGACATTTGTGCTAATGTGAGACCTTAGACGACTTGCTACAACCTTTTCTAGTATTTTGGAAATGAAGCTGAGATTAGAAATAGGTCTATAACTGTTTAGGTCTTGTTTAGGCAGAGATAACTTCTTAAGAAGTGGTGTGACATGGGCGTATTTGAAATCATCAGGAAAACAGCCAGAGCAAAGTGATGCGTTTATAATATTTTTTATAGGTCCAATTAGTGTATCGAGACATGCTTTTAGCAGTATTGTTGGAAATGGATCAAGTGCACAAGATTTATTTGGGGAGGACATAATTATTTTCATCAACTGTTGCAGGTTCAAATGACACAAGTTGAGAATTTACTTGTGGAATGTCCACAGTGACATTACTTATGTTATGACGTGGGAAAGCAGAACGAATAATACTGATTTTATTTTTAAAGTGACTAGAGAACGAATCACATAGAGACTTAATTGACACAAGATCAGGTAGTGATGGAGTAGGCCGTCTGTGTAGAATGTTATTGATACAGTTCCATAACTGACGCGGGTTATCAGACTTATTTATGACCATATTTGTAAAATAATCTGATTTAGCTTTAGCCATTTGTCTGTTACAGAGGTGACATTGCTTAGAATAGCGCGATCTATCTAATGGCGTGCGTGATTTGCGCCATACACGCTCTAAATAACGACGACGCCTTTTAGATAGTATAATTTCGGAAGTCATCCATGGAGGCGGTGGCCTTTCTGACACCCATTTGGATTTTATAGGTGCATGTTTGTGAAGTGATGCATTGAGTACTTGACAGTACTGTTTATATAAGTCAGATAGATGTTTTTTTTATCTGTGATAAGGTCAGATATAAGGATATCAGCCATTAAAGCTGTAATGTCAATCCAATGAATGGCTCTGTAAGACACATTGCGTTTCGACTGTAAAGGGGTTATAGAAACGTTAATATTAGTAATGCTAGTATGGTGGTCTGATAACCCATCTGAAACAGTAGGTGCTTGGATATTATTACAAGTTGAACGGGTTATCAAGAGGTCAAGCCAATGACCATGTATATGTGTCGAAAAGGTAACATGTTGTTTCAAATCAAATGATGCCAGAATATCATCAAACGTAGTTGTAGTTGTAGAAGGTATATCCAAATGTAGATTAAAATCACCAAGAATATAAAATTCTGAATGAGTAACTGCCAGATTTTCCAACAGATCCTGAAAGTCTTCAAAGAAATTGGCCGGATGTGGTCGATGGTGAAAGGTGTAACCAGAAGGGGAAACGTCAGCAATGCATGCATGTGTAGCATGTGGTCTGAGCCAGGTCTCAGTTACAGCTAGAATGTTTATTTTCTTTGAAATTAATAAATCACAAAGTGAGGCTGTCATCTCGTACATATCGAACGTTTGTAGTGGCCACCCGAATGTTTCGTCTAACAGATGGCCCAGGACTGAGACTTATATATCCTGCTAGTAATAAAATTATTGCTAATTTCAATGTTGGCGTAGAGCGGGGGATTGGCAGTAACTTTCTATTATGACAAACATGAAAACAAGGCAGACTATGCAAAATTGAAATAGAATGATGAATTTTAGTGTGATTAGGAAAAAGCATATTAAAATGATTAGATGTCAATGGTTTGCATGAAACAAAATCTATATCCCTTACAGCAACAGAGCAAGGCAAGCAGAAAACACCCAATAAGAATAATGGTGACATAATTATGTTAGACTATTATCATATTCAGTAGAAATTAATAGACCAAAACCATATAATTTTATATCATATAGATAATAAATAGTAAAGAATGTTAAACCCAGAGCTAAGGCTAAGCCTACGGCGTAAGTAAAAAACTAAATTATATTTACAAGATCAGTAGAGTCTCAATTTTAACAATAAAGCCTACTTTATTTAATTAGAAAATGTTGAACCGGGGCGAACTCCGGTAACTAAATTGAGACTTACAGGCCTATTAAGGGAGGGAGAACTATTTATATTTATTAGAATCCACTCAGCCGTAGCCTTTGTCTTAGATAAGCAGAAACTGTCTGTAGTATCAATCACTCAATGGTTATTAACTGCATCATGATTCCTTTTTAAATACCGTATTTATTGTAATAATATAAAATGCCAATAGTAATCTAAAAGGTCAATTGAAAAAAAAACCACAGGCAGCATGTTTTGTAACTACCATTTAACAGTATAATAGGTACAAGCGACAACATTTAAACAAACAAAAAACTAAACATTGCCGACCGGCGAAAGTGAGCGATAATCATAACGGCTGTAACGCCGGTTTTATTAAGTTGAATACGACATGACCAAAACTTGTTAAAATATGCTTATAGTTTAAATATACTTAACTTATGGTTGAATTCTTGATTCTGCAGCGCTTTACAAGTTACATAATATTAAGAATAATATATTCAAAATAATTAGTATGCTATAATTGAACATTAAACGAAGGATACATTTTGAAAGTAAACATTATGCCACGCCCTCTAGCGACCCATCCAATACATAAACGACGACAGGAATCGCCAGTACAACTACGGACAACGATACAGCAATGGGCACCGTACGACCGTTATTGTTCACGCGTACCACCAGACGATCACCCAGTGTAGTCGCGGCATCGAATTCAACCTGCCGCTTTCCGTTCTCATCTTCACACAGCGTCTCCTCCGTGCGCAAGAAATGTACTTTAGTAGTCTTCGCCCACGTTACAAACTCCGAGACACAGAGCAGATTGTTCGCGCTAATGTCGACGTGTACTGTTCTCTCCAAAGCCATGTTGTCAAGTTCCTTCAGCGTCGTCATCGGCAGCGTTGTCAGATGGTTGTGGCTGATGTTTAGAAACCGAAATGACGCCAACTTGCTCAGCTTCGCTGTGAAGTTGGTGATCTCGTTCATCGACAGATTAAGGACCTGCACGTGGGGGAGATCTAAAAATTCGTCGGGCGGGATGTTGGTGATTCGGCAGCCCGCGAGGTCAGGCAGATGTAGCTTGGTGTTGCGGGCGAACAGAGCGTGTCGTGTGTCGTTGGCGATACTCGCTCCGATGTTGTTCCTCCCGAGAAGTAGCATCGATAGTCTAGGCATATCGCTGAAGAGTGATCCCGTCAGACACTGCATGTTGAGGTTCTGTACGTTCAGATAACGGAGAGAGCGCAGCTGGACCAATGAGAAGGGCATGGCAACAGTGGCGCGGGTGTTCGACAGGTCTACGTAACGCATACTGTTATTGCGGTTGAGAAAACATATCGGGTAGTGCCGGGTGTGAGAGTTGACTGACCGACACCGACTGCATCCGAGGTTGAGCGGCACAGCGTGGTCGCACGTCTCGTCCACTGTCAGACTGAATACGGCGCCGAGGAACGAGTTTCCGGCGAACGACACGTACTCGATGACGGGCCAACACCGCACCGAGTTGCCCTCGAAGTTAAAAAATGTTGTTGCTGCCCATATCGAGGTTTACCAATCCCTGACTGGACAACCCATTGTTGAACAGAACATCGATGTTCAGCTTTGTCTCTGGGTGTTTCTCCGAGTGCACGGCATACAGTGTGAGCGTGCGCAGTCTACCCGGTGGCAGACGACGCAATATGGCGGTGTAGTCTCCGTACATCAGCCGGTCGGTGTAGGCACCGACGTGGCGGAATGACAGCATGTCTAGCGCCGTGAGAGGAAGGAGTAAGTTGGGGTGTATGTACTCCAGGTCGTCTATGCCTTCCACGAGCAGAGAGCGCAGATTGTTTAGTCCGATAAACGTCTTCTTCTCCATGCGACGCCAGTACAGATTACGCAGAGTCAACATCTCTCGGAACATCTCTCGAGATGCTGACGTCACGCTAAATGTGTCCAGAGTCAGTTCGCGGACATTCCCTAGGTCTGAGAAGTCGAGTCGCACAACGATACGTCGCGAGAAACATTTGACCTTGACCCGTGTCGCGTTCACTGGGAGGTCAATGATGGTGGCGTTCACTGTCGCCACCTGGTGGTCGGATGAGGGGACGGGGTTGCAGTGTAACACGTAGACACCCGTCTCCCACCTACACACGTACCCGCAGGACAGTCGGCACTTGTCGTCACCAACAAGGAGTCACACAGAGTGAGCAGGACCGCGATACGGTTAGACATGATTAACAACAAACCAGTGCAACGACTCATTGTAAGAGCAGCTCCAGGAGGGACACGTACATGAATTGGTGGCGCTATTGATATTGTCGCCGTCCTTAGTCAACTAATGTATTACTTAGAAATTGCTAAACGCTCAGCATTTACTGCCCAGACGATGACATCACAGTTATTTATCCAGCCGAGACATTGTACTGCGTCTTCCGTTTTGTCTGGAACAGAAGATTACACCACGATGAATATGTGTACGTGAATGTAAGTAAGTAACTTTTATTTTACAATGTAACAACGCAACATACAGTTAACACATACATGTCTTACAAGTGGAAATGTATTGCATTGTATGGATGTCACTTGACAATGACACCATTTAAAGCAAATCATCATTACTCTATGGCCGTGTTCACATACAACTTTAATTCGCATTAGGATGCGGATCCCGATTCGGGTAGCGCAATGTGAACACCGTTGATTCAGATTCAGACTGTTTATTACCAAGTAGCATTTCAAATGTACAAGGAATTCTTGGCGTTGTGGCGTCAAGATACATGCACGCTTGTCTCCCCGGCCCCCCATCATGCACACGCAAACATATACAATCAGAAACATTATGAAACTGTGCTAAAACTAGTATAAATTTAAACCAAGGCCAACTGCCAACATATTTTAAGACAGTCGTACATCTATTGACATAACGTGAACTTGATAACATAATATTAATACCGTCTGAACGTTACCTAAAAAGTTAAAAAGTATACATGTAGTTAAATAAATAATAAATAAATGTATAAATAAATTAGCTGACGATATAAAAACTAAGCTGACAGTTAAAAAGTATGTACATACATGTAGTCAAGTTAATAAATAAAAAATAAAAATAATAATAATAATAAATAAATAAATAATTTAGCATGGCGACATATAATCTAAACCGACTGAAAACAGTATCATGGCATCTCACGGTTCAAGTGACTCACAGCCTGCGGATAAAAACTATTTTTAAATCTAGTGGTCCTTGTCTTAATACTTCTATGGCAGGATGTACCAACAATGAAAGTTTATCGAACAGCTTGAATGGGATGATAGTGTTAAATGCTGAGCTGAAGTCAATGAATAGGATCCTGGCATAGGTTCCTGGCCTCTAGGTGCTTCAGAGAGGCCAGCATTAAGCTACCCGAATCCTAATACGGGAAAATCAGTGAAATAGAATTCGGCTAACCGAATTAGGATGCGGATCAAGCTAATGTGAATACTCCTTTTGCTTTGATTCGGCGATGGCGGCGCTGGCAGAGGGCTGTAGTCTCGCGCAGAGTATGACTTATGACCCGCACACCATGCTCCCTGGGGCACTAATTCGGTTGGTGCTTTATTCCGGCCTAACTTTTAACAGCCAAATTAGTGGATCCGCGTCGTAATTCGGTTGAAAATTATATGTGAATACGGCCTATGATTACTAAATCACAAACACAACAATCATCAAAATCATGTTAAACGATTCACTAAAATTCATCACCAGCCCCCCTCTGTACTATGTAATATTAAACCAGAGTATTATTTAACATGTAGTATGTGTTGTTGCTTGTGATATATAACAAAGAACTGCGAAGTTTTATCCATTGAAATATATGTAAGTGAATACAGACGTGATCCAAACATTTTTACTTGTAGTGGCAACTTCGAATGATCCGAAAATGTTTCAAAATAACGTCCGGAGCCGTTCAGTATATATTTAAGTATGTTGGTCCCAATAATGCCGTTACACAAAGTTCCGTCTTATATATGTTCAGGTCCTTCGCAGAAAGGATTTCTTTTACTGTTCCCACGTTTGTTTTAACAAGATCCCTTCCTGTATGTGTCAAGCAGTCATTGATTTTCTTTTCCTTCTTGAGGAATCTTGTTTTGGAAGAAAATGCTGCTATCTTCGACGTCAGATCTTCGTTTATGTATATCTCTTCGTCCCTATGGTGCTGGTTATGGTTCTTCACTTTGATGCGTTGGTGGTAGACTTCGTCTCTCACCGCCTCACTACGAAAACGCACAATTATTGTACGTTTTCGGGGGCGTCCACGTTCGTCGGTCTTTTTTTTGCCTAGGCGGTGACTTCTTTCCAGGTCACCGGTACCAATGTCTTCTAACCCCAATTTCTTTATTGTGCCGATGACTAAGTCGTTTGTGACTTCGTCTGATGTCTCTGGAATACCGGAGATGCGGAGGTTCGGACGACGCGTGTATTGTTCACGTTTGTCCGCCTCCGTCTCCAACATTTCTATCTTCTCCTCCAGCGTATGCACCTTTTTGGTGAATACAGAAGCCTCTTTCTCCAGCTTTTCAAGGCGCGCGCCAAGTTTCAGGGCGACAATGTCTATGATTTGTTCGGGGACGTTCGCAACGAAATGTGCGGTCTTAGGTCGGGTACTCCAAACAGCCCAATCTTGGAGTAACGGAGTTATTTGTGGTGTTCGTGCACATGCGCTGTGGGTTGCTTAAATTATTAAATTATTTAAAGGCAGTTAAAGTGACTGGGTGTGCTGAATGGGAGGTTGATGATGACTGTTTGAAAAGCAATGGAGGTTTTTTCAGTGATTTGCGTTGTTCAAATATTCACCTGTCAAAATGTCCATTAGATTAGCCGTAATAGGGTCGTCGCTAGCTGAGCTGTCTTTGTGCGACATCGCCCCGCGCGCGTCTTCGGCAACTTCGGTCCCGTCAGCGATTGTTTGGCTGCACTCGATTGGTCAGACCGCTGTAGCACGCGGTGCACCCCGTCTGCTTATTTAGCATTTGTTTGACCGGCGGTACTGCACAGGCATCAATCCGCTGAAGCACGGATTGCTCGTTCAGTATGGGAGGGTGTCATGCGGTTCAAGATGGCGACGTTAGTTGACTATAGAATAGAACACAAGTTTGCATTTATTCTAGTGAATTTATCTTCGTGATAAAAACAAGTTGACATAATAAAAGTATAAAAATATAATGCTTTGTCGCAGCCTTTTTGTTTTTGTACATCACTCCTTTTAAAACACTTGCACATTTAGGGTTTGCAAGGTGAACAGTTTTAGGTTACCATATAATTAGCCACACTAATCTATTTTCAGTTGCTTTTAGGAAGCCAATCATCGAAACATTAAAGCAACAACGGTTATTTACATCACCGTGTTGGGGAAAATATACTCTGCTACTTGGATTTTTTTCACTTAAAAACCATTAAGAAAGCATTTGTAGTACAGCGGCTAAGAGCCAGAAATTACACGAATTGTGCACGTTTTGACAAAAGCATTAAAACTGGCACATGTGTTATTTATGATATGTAGAATCATACAAAGCTAGGTACCCATCGCTATCGACATGGTACCTAACCGCCATATTGATTTTAAAAATGGCCGCCACGGAAATCCAATAGGCAAATATATCGGCTCCAAAACAATATAGAAACATGATCGTGGTGTCCAAACCAACATGTCCAGGGTCAAGGAATCCATTTCTGTCATGTGCAGTATCCAAGGATGGCGTCTATATTGAAATTCAAGTTGGCCGCCATAGAAATCCATTATCCGGATATTTCTGTTTCTAAGCAACATAAAAACACGTTCTCTGTGTCTAAACCAACATATTCAGGGTCAAGGAATCCATTTCTGCCATATGCTATATCCTCAGATGACGGCCATATTGAAATTCAAGATGGCTGCCATGCATAGGCGTTTTACGAGCATAATTTTAGTGCCTCTTGATATAAAGGACTATAACGAATCCGTAATTGGTTCATATGTTTCAAGGTCAAGGAATCCAGTCGTGCCACTTGCACTATTCTCATATGACGACCATATTGAAAAACAAAATGGCTGCCATGGGAATAATCTGTCCGAATATATCAGCTTCTACACAACATAGAAACATGATATTTTTGTCTATACCAACATATTCAGAGTTAGTAATCCATTTCTTCCACATGTTGTATCCCCAGATGACAGACATATTGAAATTCAAGATGGCCGACATCCATATAATCATATTTGTTGGTTTAATTCAGCTTACGTGCAACACAAAACAGACTCTTTGTGTTTAATCCGGTAATGTAGGTGTACATAAATATAAATTGACTACAACTATCAAATGATAATCACACAGAATATCAAGATGGCTGCCATGCATATATATGTTATAGGAACATGATCTCAACGTGTGGCGGGTTTAGGAATCCATACCTGGTTTATGGTACGTGTCTTCACTATTTTACTTAGTTATATTCTCAACCACAATATATACTTCACAACATACATATACATGAAACACAATATCTAAATTGGACTACACTTAGATTTGCAACCACAGTGCACTAGGTCATAGCATTGCATCGTGCCTCTGGTCCTGGATGGTTTCCATACTGAAGGTTCCAATCATAGTGTCCTAGATCAGGCAGATGGAGATTTGGCACAAGATCTTGTGACATGAAATAACCAATTTGACAAACTGCCCTTCTCACATGTTGGTGCAACGCATGTTTTGTTGGTGGGGTATTCCAAGTCATACCAGATCCCTGGGCAAACAGCTGTTTCCTTGTTACATCCTGCCAAATGCAAAAGTCTTAATGTATATTCGGCGATTAACCTCTGTATCTCATTTAGTGTAGATGAGTCGAGTTCTTATAATTGTGATGACAGGGAGAGGAAGACACCTGTAACAGCGGGGAATGGAATTCATGCTAACCATGCCAACTTCTTCCATCAATCAAGGAAACTGGAGACTATGTCAAACATCAACTCAGGACATAGCATAGCATTAATGTTTTCGATATCACAGGTCGTTGACAATGGCATGGGTTGCAATGTGACAAAAGTGCGTTTCAATCGCAAAACGTTCACTTATTTCAACAGAAAGGAATGCCTTACGGCCAGAATAAGCACATCTTTGGGAAATCCTTGGTGAACATATTGTGCTACATAGAGTAATATGCTGCCGATGTCCGCCTCCTGGTGTGTTCAAGGCTGAAGGGACTGCAGGTCGTTAGTAGCTTTATGGACTGTGGTCACGACTATCTGATCTTCGGTGCTGATGATTACCTATCCACCGGAAACAATGACCTTGTACATTGTAGCAAATAATGAATGGTATATTCTGCGTTCTCTTATTGTTTGCTTGAGGATGTCGGCAAAATACCTACTACATACAATATATACACTTCCGACAGTTGCCAACGGGGATGTATTGTAGATGATACATTATTGCTGGGCATCATCCACATTGCACTACATGCACTGCTTACACATTTGTGTCGAGGTATGGAGCAATCTGCAATGGTGTGAAGTACTATGTTTGGTACGCCAGTCAGTCTGATTGTTATCCTTGTTATAATTGGCGTTTTTCTGTCGTTTCGTCCGCATATCTGCTCTACAATATTTCCATGTGCCCTTAACAGTGTATTCCGTTTGCATTACACGGTTTTGTCTATGATTAAGTTTGTACTCGGAGTCTGCATATATGGGCGAATTTCAGCGATTGTGTTGGATTACACAAAGGTTTAAATGTTGACACTAAAGATGATATCTATTTATGTATGCCAGACTGTAGTACATTTATGCTTTGTTGAGTTTTTAATTGACAGTTTGGAAATGTTGGGTTAGACACCAAGAACATGATTTTATGTTGCTTAGAAGTTGACATAACTGGATAATTGATTTCCGTGACGGCCATTTGTAAAATCAAGATGGCGTCTAGGTACCATGTCGATAGCGATGGGTACCTAGCTTGAAACGATTCTATATATCATAATCTATACGTGTGCCAATTTTCATGCTTTTGTTAAAAAGTGCACAATCATGTCCCTTAGCCGCTGTACTATTGACACTGTCGATCACCAACTGTTATGTAAAGAAACTTGAACTCTATGGCATTCGTGGAAACGCGTATAATTGGATTAGTAGTTATTTGCAAAATCGTAGCCAATTTGTAAACATTGATGGCTACAGCTCAGATACACTGAGAATAACATGTGGAGTTCCACAAGGGTCTATATTTGGTCCGAAGCTTTTTATTCTATACATCAATGACATGTGCAATGTGTCTAAACTGATCAAGTTTGTCTTATTTGTTGATGACACGAACATTTTATGTTCAGCCAATGATTCAAAACAGCTTGGAAATATTGTTTGCAGCGAGCTGGTTAAACTGCAATTGTGGTTCTCAATCAACAAATTGTCTGTTAATAAAGCCAAGACCAATTACATGTTATTTTCCGGTCGTGCTCAATTGCCTGATGTAAATATCAAAATAAAACATACACAGATATTAAGACTACGAGTTACGAAATGTCTAGGCGTGCTTATCGATGAAGCATTAAACTGGAAAGATCACATCAGACGAGTAAAGTCTAAACTATCAATTAGTGTTGGTCTTATGTACAGATGCAGTAAAGTAATCGATCGCCACTGTATCTACATGTTATATTCTACTCTGTGTTTGCCGTATTTATTGTATTGTGTAGAACTATGGGGAAATACCTATCCCACCAACTTACGCTGTATAAAATGTTACAAAAGAGGGTAATACGGATTATGCACAATGCACAGCGATGCGATCACACAACTCCAGTTTTTTTTACAAAGCTCGCATTTTTAAATTGACTGACTTGGTACAATTTAGGATATTACTATTTATGTATAAAGCCGATAAAAATGAATTACCGTCGAATATTAAAAGGTTATTTGTTAAACATGTTAAGAAGCACTCCACACGAAGTCAAAATTAATTTTTACGTACCCGTGCTTCAACCACTAGAAGATGTATGTCATGAATTGTATATGGATCCAAAATATGGAATTCGTTGAATATCAATTTTTAGCAATATAAGGTCGTTTCACCTTTTTAAATCGCACTACAGCAAACATATAATTGAGAGTTATTGTATGCGTACAACATTTGTAATGATTGCCATGTTGTATATAACTAATTAATGTAACATCGTGTAAAACAAAAGCTGCTAGAAATTGTCAACAAAGGAGAAGCATGCCTTTATAAATTATGCTACTTCTATGTTCTCCTTTCAAATTTGTCATAGGTTTTGTATGTCACATTCACTTGTACACTTGAATTGTTTGATTTGTTTGAATAAACGCTTTTGACTTGACTTTTAGTGCTTGTATACCTGGGCAATGGAATAAAAATGAAATAAAAATGTCTTCCATTGAAGATTATAAAGAATAAAACAACGTTCACACGAATTGTCCTTAAATTTGCATTATCAAACCAACAGATGTAATGTAGAGGGGGTGACCAGTAGTAATGATAACACTTAAACCACTGATTACAGATTGTTTGTGTTGTTAATCCTTTTGATTCTTCCATCAAGTCCACGATTGTTTGGGATCACGACATTTCTTATTATCACGACATTCTCAACATCATCATGGTCATAATCCACAAAGTCTTTCTTTTTCTGTCCATCTACCAAACACACCTGTACCGCGACCCGATCTCTCCTCGATTGACAAGTAGACCGATCACGTGGCAGGGTTCAGTCGGGATATCTCGCAGGTCCAATTCAGGCCTGACCAATCGAGTGCAGCCTTTGTTATGCGTGTGTGGGAGAGCCGTCAGGCATCAGTTGTCTGGGCAATAATTCACTAAGTACACTTTTGAATAATTGTGTCTTCGTGACTTCGTGCAACGTCCGACTGGTTTCATGCTAATAAGCTCTCATTAAATGTATCCAAATATATAATATATGTTGTTTTCTAGGTCACGATATCTACTTAGTGAACAAATAACATTAAAGATGTCAGATCAGATAATTCAGCCTACCCATTGTGTAAACTTCCTAGGCCTTCTTATTGGTAATAAACTTGACTGGCATGAACACATAAATGTCTGCAGAAAAAAACTTAAATAAAGTGAATCGCTTTCTTCCTGTAGAATCTCTAAAGACGATTTACTATGCCTTAGTATATCCATATTTGACATATATGGAATACTCCTTTGGGGATCTACACATAAAAGCTATACAAAGAATTATTCATTATACAAAAAAAATGTTCGTAATATTCTTCGAACTGCTTTCCATGACTATACTCATCCCCTGTTAACACGGTTAAATGCACTAAAAAATTAAGGATATTTATGAAATAGAAATTGCGAAATTTATGTATAATTATTTTCATAATAATCAGCCAGTGTCGTTATCTAATATGTTTACTCTAACCTGTGATATTCACAATCATGGCACAAGGCAACTTAGACATATTCGTCCAATCAGCAGTTCTACCCTACGATCATCAAATAGTTTATTATACAATGGGCAGGTAGTATGGAATGATATTTCGCATGATATTCAAACTAAACCTAATATTACCAGCTTTGTATCTTCTCTAAAGTCATGTGTCTTAAAACACTATGTCTACGAAGATACTACACCGTATTAAATGTGTTATCACTTTTGTGTTTTTTATTATTTGATTAATCTTAAACGGTTTATGAAAATACTACTACATATTACATTTCTGGATTGTTCTTCTGCAATCTAGCACTAGTGTTGTATATATGTGAAAAGAAAAAAATGTTGTTCATTTTTGGGTCTACCAACCACGTCACTACTTATTATTTATGGTAGTGTATTAACTGTCTGCTTATAGTTATAAATTGCACGTCGTATCTACAACAAAGCTACATTCCCGTTATAAATGGTTGGCAGCGACCAGTGATTCAAATTATATTGTTTCCTGTTATAACATTGTTTATCTACTGGTAACAGCCTTGGCTCTGCTGCCAACCAGGAATTGTAAAGTTTGTATACGCTTTGTGTTTCATTTATCTTCTGTATTATACGATTCTTGTTTTAATCACATTTTATAGGTGATTACAGTTCAAAGTCTCGTTTCAATGTCAATATATGCAAAATGTGGTTTAAATGATTAGGCATAATAAACTTGGTTGCAATGACACCTAAATATGTCGAAGTCATCGTGGCTGCTTACTGCAACAACAATACTGCGATGTAATAATAATAAGAAGAAAACAATGACGAAGAAAACATCTGCAGTTACAAGATCTCCTCGTTTATCTGTACCACTTTTGAAGTCTTTCCATAGGATTCCTGTACGATATCGTATAATATTTAAGATATGTACCATTACATATCGGGCATTGTCCAGTAAGCAACCATCTTATTTGGATTCTCTGTCTACTCCTGTCAGAAAACCTATCCAGCTTCGATCATCTAGATCTGACCTACTTTTTGTTCCTAGAGTCAACACTTAACATTGGAACTAGGGCTTTTTCAATTGCTGCACCAACTCTTTGAAATATGCTCCCTCTTAGTTTTAGATCAGTTGAAAATATTACAAAATACCGTCTTCATTTCAAAACTTATCTTTACAACCTTGCTTATCCACTGTAGCTCCCTAGCGCCTTGACCCATCTGTTGACAACTGGATTACTGCATATGGATTTTGAGATTGACCAATCCTTTTGTTTTATGAGCCCCTGAGCTTGGTTTCCAATGATTTACGCGCAATAGAAGTTATCTTATTATTATTATATGTACTGCCGTGGAACTACTTCGAATTCGTACGCCTCTGGTTGTCAAGGGAGAAAAATGACGTCATCACCAATTGTTGATATGTGAATCCGTAGCTACGCAGTGTGCAATTTCCTGTGAATGTCGAGCCAGTATAAGCATGCGCCAATTCTATGTTGCACATTCACGACAAGCGTCCGTCCTCGTGCGCCATGGGACGCCAGTTACGAATTACCATAACTGACATAGGCGGATCCAGGGGATGCCTAGGAGCACGTGCCCCCTACTCTTTTGGTCTCGCTAGCTAGAGTGGGGTGCCCCACATATCTTTGGAATGTGCCCCCGTTAAGTGCCCCCTAGACTTTGGAATGTGGCCCCGCTTAGGTAAGTTTCAAGGGGGTGCAATTGGAGGTTTTGGTGAGCTTCCGAAATTGTGAATAAATATCCAAAAGCATCCCCCTATCGTATTCCGATGTCATGATCCGACAGCGCGAAGGCAGAGTGGTGTTGAAGCTCTGGCAAAAAAATCGTCAATAACACCCCCGCGCTAGCTCTTCCAATGTCAAGATCCGACAGCGCGACCGCGGAGTGGCGACTTCGCGACACCGCGATTACTCGACAGTGGAGTCATGCTGAAGCCCCGGTTCAGCCTATCCAATATGAATTTGGTTCAGTGGAGGTTTTATGGCGATCCTCAAGGGGGTACATTTGGAAGTTCCCCAAGACTACTCTCTATGCATCCGTCCCTGACTACACTGTCTGCTCGGCGTCTCTCACACGCCTGACTGGGAAGCAAATCCGGCCGCTGGGAGCAGGATCCAGTGGGTTAGAGTTATTAGTCACAGTCCGGACCAAGCCCTGTCAATCATGTATTGTAGGCATTGCCATTGGAATTATTAAATAAGTGACATTACAAGTATTTAAATCCTTAAAAGTATTTGTTTACGTTACAGTCAATAGCATACAACAAAATACTATAGTCATATCTGATATAATTAGTTATTGGCATAGTAAGTAGGTTCACATCAGTCAAGTAAAGTTAATCACCATGTAGGCCTAATACTAATTTATGTGTCTCAAATATTGGCTTGTAACAATGGACCCCGAATTGATGCTCCAGCTTTGAGGCGACAGTTTAGCAAGCATGCTATCGTACCAAGTTTTTTTTCTGATATAGATTGCATGACTGCAAACACCAATGTATGCTTTTAATAACAAGGACATTGTATTTAATTTATTGACTTTTGAATGTAAGCCTAACAAGGAAAAAAGGAAATAACGTCACAGGAAAAAGCCACAAAGATTAATAAATGTATATTTTGTATTTACAAAGTTGAAATGTTAAACACATTTGAGTGCACATGCATTTTAATCATGAAAATTAAAGATAACACACATATATCCACTAAAAAGAAAACGTTGAAAAAGTCACTTGTAAATCGCACTTGTGCTCCAATTTTAATGAATATTTGCAAGATTGTCTCATTTTGTTCAAAATATATGACGGAAGTATCCAAACAACCATAGGGCCTAATACCAAGCACAAGCTTCGAAGGATCCAGCGAAGGATTTAGCACGCGAGATGACATTGTCCCTCATGGTAATACAAATGTCACTTGTAGTGCTGCCACGCCATCGACTTGTAGTGTCAAAACATAAAGGAAGCCGGTGATCGTGTCGCCAGTGCGACAATTTGTCGATGCAGTAGTTAATACAGACAATAGTGTTTTCCATTGAACATTCATCATGACCAAGGGTATGAAAAGTTACCATCGCAGTCCAGCACACTTTCTCCGACTGACCCTGACCATGGCAGTTCTGTCACTGTAGACGACCCTTCGGATGTCTCAGTCTCACTACTGCCATCTTCAGACGATTCTTTCTGCAACAGTGAGAAGAGAAACATTGAAACGAGTGTTGCAGAATATGTTGTAGCAGGTGACAGCGATATCACTAATGATGACTCAAGCGGTTCTTACACTAATGGGAAAGAGAGAAAGTTTGCCATTTGTGAGAAAAACATAATTTTACTTTTCTGCACCAGCTAAAACACCAAACTGCAATAAACCACTTAGCCTAGCATCACAGTGACTGCATTTGCAGTGGTTGTGACCACAGAATGTGTTGATGGCCAATCATTCATGTGGCACTCGCAACCCAAGATTGATAACATTTATGAGAGTAACTTGTTGACACCAAGCGTCCTCTTCCTAACTGGACATTCATTCACTGTGTACAATTTGGTTAACCTAATGAACTTATGCGACTTGTCATCCCGCCAGTGCTACAACATACAGCGGGCATTCACACTGCCAGAGATAGAGGACATGTGGACATGCCATTCAGAGGCCATCATGTCAGCTCTGGTCAGACAAAGCGTGGTCGCATCAGGCGATGCAAGATATGACAATCCAGGACACAACATTTGGCATTTATTTCATCATGGACACTGACAGCCAACTCATCATTGCTAAACTTTTTCGGGTCACAGAGGTCAAGAACAGTTACTGGATGGAAGTGGAGGGCTTGAAACGCTGCTTAGACAACCTGACTGACCATGGGGTGAAGATTATCACACTTGCCACTGACAGACATCCCAGCATTAGAAAGACTTTGTTAGAGGACTACCAAGAAATAAAGGTTTTTGTCTGCCAAGAAAGTTGAAGTTGTCCCTTCGATAGGCGCAATTGCCAACCACCTGTGGTATTGCACATCAGCTTGTGATGGTGATCCCCGCTTGAAGGAGATGTGTATCTCGCTCCTCCATCACATCAGGAATTCCCATTCATGGACAGCGGGTGCAGAGTTGTACCGGTAGTGCAGTCACGCAACTTATATACAACAAGCAGTAAAAACAACACCATGGCTCACTGAAGGTACAGAAGCCTTCACTGTCCAAAAGGCTATACTGGACTGCCACCTACTGTATGATATAGAGAGCATTACGAAGTGCGTTAACACTGGTGAACTGGAGAGCTTACACGCCCTCTTCCTCAAATATGCACCCAACTTCAGCCGTCAAGGCATCATAGCCCGACTCCACTTGGCCACCATTGACCAAAACACAAATACAAGGTAAGGCTTGTGATATCATTCATCAATAGTGTTGACATTTTATATTACAGAATAATGTATCAGTTGCTAGACAAAGCTGCACACTTTAGAAATCCAGTAGTGCATTAGGAAATAAACTGAAATGGCTGAAAATCCCTGCCTGTATTCAATAACAAAACAATGTTAGGAATACAGTTTCGAAAACACAATCTCACTGCACAAGAGTATGCAAGCAAACAACAGATAAAATAATTATAATTGAGGACATCTGTTTACTGTTACTTGAATTGTTTAATTATATATAAATTGAATTGGAATGGTATGCTTTGGAAATGCTTATTGAAATATAAACTTATGCATATATAATATAAACATCATTATATATAAATATATAAATAAAAACGCGTGCGTGTGTTTGTTTACGTGTGCATGCGTATGTGTGCGTGTGTGTTTCGTTGCGCGTGCGTGTGTGCGTGTGTGCATGCGTGCGGGTCATGCGCCCAGTTGCGAAACAGTCGGCCGGGCCTTCTCGATCGGGGAGTGAAGTCCATTATCGAAAAACTCCGTCATTTTGATGGTCAAAAGTTGACAACATATACATGCATGGATAACGATTGTTCCACGCGTACTGCAGGCCTTTATGAAATAACTTACTGAAGTAATCAAGAAGTAATTTACTACTTGTATTAGGCGCGCTATACGTAATTATCATATTCTGCCGTGCGTGCGGGCTATTCCCTTGTGTCACTGGTCACGAAAACTCGGGCTTTTAGCATTTCCCCCCTAGGAAAGGACCACTCAGGACCATTTCCCTAGTGTGTGTTGTGTGTTTCAGTGTGTTGTGTGTGTGAGTGTGCGTTGTGTTTGTGTGTTGTGTGTGTGTTGTATGTGTGTATAGCTGAGTTGTGTGAGTTGTGTGAGTGTGTTTTGTGTGTGTGTTTATGTGTGTGTTTGTGTGTTGTGTGTGTCAATGCATAGACTATATAGATATAGTACATTCATATTATGACAGTAGAATAATACTACTGTAATACATCCAACGTATGCGAAAATGTAACACTGTCATTTCCGTGTGTCAATGGTCACGAAAACCCGGAATTTTAGCCTTTCCTATGGGAAAGGCGTGCCCGACCATTCAGACCATCTAGTGCATCAATATTCCCTTAGACTATGCCGAGCTATTCCGCCTGATCATCTTTTGTCATTGGTGTGATGAATTCTTTGCCCCATGGACAAATCGGCGAGAGCATGAATAATTATGTGTTGCCATTCCAAGTATGTGAGTCAATTCAGTTCAAACAATGTGCAGGGCAAGACCTCGTCATACTTTGAGGAACCACCCGTCTTAGGTCGGCATTCCTGTCACATCTGTATAAACAGCCAGCTCCTGTACCAATCTCGTTGTGGTCATGCAGCATCACACTCATTACCCTCACATTACAATCTCTTTTGTAGACGACAACCCTCACGCCGAATGACAAGTGGCGGGTGGGCTGTGCCTCGTTAAAAACGACCAGCCTAGGGTACACGTCAACAGTTTAGCTCGAGCTCCCTCAGGGTTAATCATCTAAAGAAAGCGCAAGACAACCTTGCCAGTATAGGCGCCTGATTAAATTCATGCGGTAAATGAAACCTTTTACTTAAGGTTATGTATACACTCAGAGAGTGAGAGAGAGGGGGAGAGAGACAGAGAGAGATGCGCAGAGGGTAGAGGGATGGGGGCTAGAGAGATTCATCCTCATTTCATACCACAATGACAGTCGATTCGTAGCCACACTCATTAATCAATGATGCCTTGTTGGTCTGGTTACACTTAATCATTATCCTCTGCGACACTATATAATCCCGATTAGTGGCAGAAACGCCCCACAACTTCAGTAAACTGGTGTACGTCTAGTGACATTTTTTTTCACTTTAACTCTGGCCACAATGACTGCTAACATTGACTGGCTTCCGTCGTATTTTCACATAGAAACTGTTAATGATGATTACATCACTGGCTGGATCGAAACTGAGGAACAACTGGTTTCTACACTGGAGTGTCACAAACGGGCTACCATGACCAACTTTGTAGTAGGATACCAGTATGTATTTGGAGACTAGTGCATAACGATGTGCCATTAATGTTTCACTCGGGAAGTAAAGTCTGTTTAAAGTTGCATTATGAGATCGTCCATCCTTTAAATAAAAAAAGTCCAGTGAACCAGCATGCCCTATACTATTTATGTCACTTTTGTAATAGCAATGCTAAGATAAAACGTCAGAAAAGACTACATGGCATCATACGGTTATAATTGTGTCTCAACTTGCCCCACTCAAATTGCTATTGTGTTTGCGGAGCTACGATGTTTACAGAGGCTACTTTACACACTTCTGCTTCATGCAAACTGAGTCTGCCTTCCTAGAATTCGCTGTTTTGTTATCTCCATTATTCTCTACCTATTTACACAATTATATCCATGTCTTGGTGTGCCATGTACTAACATACATACACGTGTAAACAATATGGGTGCATTCAGTATAAAATCAATCAAAAAGTCAAATGTACATGTCTGTCTTCAATTTTTATGAAACCTTTGTGTTGGTTTATGTGCAATATTGATGATAGTCGTGTAAATTCTTCATTGGTTAGGTATGTAATCTCCATACGGTCAAATTCCATTGGAGGATGACAGTGATTTAGAATCCTTGGAAATGATAACATTTTGTTTAACATTGTTGGACACGTCTCATGCCATTTTGACCATTACAGTTACAATTGTCAAACATTAAAACAACACAATTAATGATATACCATTTTAATAGGTTCTTCTGTATGCAGGTCTCCTACAAGGAAGAATCGCAGCAAGAGGATATCTTGGGCACCTAATGGTGATGACACAACACCAAACCTCGTTCAAAAAATTACAATTCTTGCCTGTCAATATGGAAAGCCACATAAAAGAACAGCCAAGAGGCAAATGGAGGTATGTGCTCATTTAATTAAAACAATTACGTTCAAAAAATGTCATTGTGGTTCCTCTTCTATGTTATACGTTTTATTGTAAACAGAATAACCACCAGTACATGCGAGGCCGAAGATTCCATATCCAGAAGACACGGAAAGTAGGATGTGCTGCACAGATCCATATTCAGCACAATGTAAGGCAAGCAACAATGTGTGTACTTTTTCCAGTCTTGAGGCATTAATAATATATGTTATTGTCCTATACATATGGTACAAAATATTTTCCTTGTAAGTGGACAATCTTACCATTCTACGCATTGCAGGTTACTACATTGAATTTGCCCCCACCCTGCCCCGAAAAACATGTTAGGGAACGTTTGGGTAATACTGATACAATGAAGTAGTATGCCACAGAAAGAAAGTGGATGTTGCCTGCAGGAGAAAATATTTCCCACACATACACAAAATTATAGCTAAATTATTTATATATTTATATTTACTGACAAATTATTGTTTCAGGTTCAGCACCTTCAGCACTCCTGCTAACACCAGCATCCGTAAGAAGCATGAAGTCATGAAGCAACTTGCCTTCATGATCAACTCGCCTGAACACACTGTGGAACAGCAACATCGAATAGTCGTGAAGCTGCCCCAGTCATGTGCTCATACCGGCCATGTGCTGCCACCACAAGCCGCTGTCTCCAACCCAATGCACCCTGCTGTGAAGGAGAAGCTGTACTCTTACGTGGCTCTTGGCATCACCTCGACACCCATTATGCGACGACTGCTGACACAGTTTGTTCAGGAGGATTTGTCACGCCAAGAACATGCCGCTACGTCTCATCAGTTTCTTTTCGTTCACCAGAATGGTGCACAGAAAAGGCTTCTCAACAAATACGGTGACATTGCACTTCTGGATGCCACCTACAAGACAACTAAATATAGCCTTCCCCTCTTCATGCTAGTAGTCCGCACCAATGTTGGTTACCTGACTGCTGCAGAGTTTATTTGTGAAGTCGAAACAGCAGAAGCCATCACAGAAGCACTTCAAATAATATCTACCTGGAATCCACAGTGGACCCCGTCTTACTGGATGGTGGATTACAGCGACGTTGAGTACCAGGCCATACGGAACGTCTTTCGCAGGGCACTGATTTATCTGTGCACCTTCCACCGGGAGCAGGCTTGGATGCGGTGGGTTCGTGATGGTATGTTTACTCTTGTATGATGATACAAAAATTAAGTCATTCGGCACATAAACAGAATGTTTTTTTATTGATGATAGCACATATTCTCAGCTGCACCTCTGTAACTATAGCATTTTGTGGGAACACAAACTCACAAATATAAGTTATGTGCATAGTGATGGCCAAATGTGGGTAATCATGTGTCAAATATTGGAGATAAATGTTTCAGGCAAAAACGGTCTGGCAGTGGGTGAAAGGGAGGACTTCCCATCATCCATGCGGACCATTGCAAATGCGGAATCCAAACTGACCTACGTGACAGCGGTGAAAGCCTTTAGAGCAAGTCACCTTTACAACACCAACAGGAAGGTGAAGACATACACTGAAAACTGGTGGCTCAACATACCTGAGGTAAGTTGACTCTCACGTAATGGTGGCTGACTGGAGTAAGTAAGACCTAATTAATAATAATAATAGTAATAACACCCCAGTAATATTGACATGTGTATACATACAGAAATATATATCATGAAAGCAGATGAGGATTAAAGTCATAGAAGCAGCTTTAAAATGTTTGTAATAGAAAACGTGTAGTTGGTGTTTGTATATATATTTAAGGACAAAATGTATTATCGTTTCTCATGACAAAACTGTACTTCTTTGTTATATCAGAAAATAAATCACGCTCTTGCATTTTGTACTAGTAAATAACAATCAAAATCAAGTATTATTATTTTCAGCGATGGTGCAGTGCTTTCACTGATAATGGATTCCACATCCGAGTCACAACCAACAATGGTGTCGAGTCTTTACACCGTTCACTGAAGCACAGCTACTTGACACTGTCAGGAGTTGGAAGCCTTGCTAACTTGGCCTGTAATCTGGTTGAGCAGTTTGTACCCGATCAGCTGCTCACGTATGCCCAGAAGAACTATAGAAGTAGTGAACACTATCGGCGGTTCAATGAAGATATCCCCTACTATCTTCGCAACAGACCACGCAGCGTTGTACAACACTATCTGCGTGCACACGAAGCAGCCTCTGCCTACAATCTACACGACCTCAACATGGTAGGCCACCACAAGTTCGAGGTTTCCAGTGAACGTGACCCCAATATCTGGTATGAAGTAGACTTCGGATCACCCGCGAAGCCACCATCATGCCAGTGTAGGGCGTTCAGATCTTCAAACCTGCCATGCAAACACTTCTTTGCGATCTTCAGGAACACAACTATGTCTTGGGCTGATCTAACACCGGAGTATCGAGATAGTCCTTACATGACCTTGGACA
This sequence comes from Paraescarpia echinospica, assembly GCA_020002185.1. Lineage (NCBI taxonomy): Eukaryota > Metazoa > Annelida > Polychaeta > Sabellida > Siboglinidae > Paraescarpia > Paraescarpia echinospica. The sequence continues at coordinate 10,665,027 of CM034532.1, read as the reverse complement.
TGGATGTCACCTGCCAGACTCCCGTCAACGTTGTTGTTGTCCAACCTACAAATGAAGGCACTGATATTATAGGACATGAAGACAGTACACAGCAGCACAGTGCACCTGTAAGGGTGGACAGGAAAGAGGAAGGAAGCCTACATAGTGCACAGCAGAAACTGCGTACAGCATTAAAACAAGTTGAAAATGCTACCTTTCTGTGTGCACAAGCACAAAGCATAGTAGAAGTGACTGAAATGTTACAACAAGCCACAAAGAAACTTCTAGCTCATGCTGTCATTGACAACAAGTTGTACATACGACCGGAGCAGAAACAAGTCAAGAGACGTCCCAACAGAAGGCAGTTACCAGCACGGAAAAAAAGGAAAACATGTAAAGCAAGATACACAATGCAAAAAGGTAGTGAGAAAAAAATGATGTTAGTTACGGGTTAGTCACGGTTAAGTTCATAGTCTAGCTATACACAATATATGCCTTGCCAACCCAAAGGCAATAAGAGCAAGGCCCTCAGCACAAAAGAGAAGTGAGAAACATTTGTAGCCACATTGTAATCGTTGACACTATCATGGACTATTTTGTATCATTAACCTAAAGCATACCTTACACATTGTATGGTAGCTGCTGCTAAGGCCATGCTATTTATTTAGTAGCACATAATTAACATAAATCTGTATCTGTCACAACTGGCAACTGGACTGTATTATAGAAATACACTGTGTTTGTACGACCAGTCATAAGTCACCTGTTGCTGCGGACACCACGTTCAGCTGTCCTTCAGTAGTTCACCTGGTCAACTCTCTTGCAGCTGCTGTCATTGATGTGTCACATTTGTACCACACTGCACCCAGTCATCTGGTCTCGTCAGCAAGTGTAACATCGGACCACTCCGCCAAGACTGCTGAGACATCGAACCACTCCGCCAAGACTGCTGATACATCGAACCACTCCGCCAAGACTGATGAGACATCGAACCACTCCGCCAAGACTGATGAGAGATCGAACCACTCCGCCAAGACTGATGAGACATCGAACCATTCCGCCAAGACTGCTGAGACATCGAACCACTCCGCCAAGACTGATGAGACATCGGACCACTCCGCCAAGACTACTGAGACATCGGACCACACCGCCAAGACTGATGAGACGTCGGACCACTCCGCCAAGACTGACGAGACGTCGGACCACTCCACCAAGACTCTCAATGTAGACAATCTGAAAGAAAGTAAGCACTTGTTTACAGTTGCGAAAGATGTCAGGAACAGTTTTTAAATGATACAACCTTTGAAATGAAAATCTCTTATAGAATTGTTTAGTATGTTGGTGTGCATGAATTGTAACACTACTTTTTATATACCCAGGAACTTCAACAGAGAAAAGTGCTGTGAACACATCCTATCAAGACAGAACAGTCGCACAGGAGGTAGGCATTACTATTACATGCTTTTAAGGTTAAGCACATTACTAGTTTTGGCTCTGTGGTGGAGATACAAGTTGGTTTATTCCATTTCAGCTCAGTGACGACCTTTTGGAGGTGACAGATGATTTTCTGATGACGCTGCAAAACAGCAAGACTTTCAAAGTCATACAAAGTTTTCTGCGGCAAGGTGGCCCGTTGTTGCCCAAACTTGATTATGTCACATGCGATGAGAGCCGTCCTCGGCTCTACAACGTAGATCCAGTAAATGAAGTAAATGATAATGAGTGTTATTTTGAATAAAATGCATGCATTAAAAATATTGGTATAAAGGAAAAATAAAAATGTAATCACACTTAAAGGCAGGACAGTTAGTGTAGCATATAAATTTAGAATAACAAACATAATTAATTGTTACGATACTTACAAATAAGTCACACTGCCAACCCTGTTGGAGGTAACAACACAAAAACCAGGTTAGTGTAAAACTATACGCCACCTTCATAAACAACAAATACATTGCTTTGAAGAAACAGGAACCACTTCCTGTGACACCACGGATAGATGACATCTGGGAATACCACAGCACCTCCTCCGCACTGATGGCCATAGTGTGCAATGTCAAGCTGTCCGGGTTTGCCTTTGGCACGGTCAAACCCAACAACGACGTCGTAGATGACGTAAGTTTTACTGGACAGTGTAAACTAACATTACTACATGCATTAAACCTGCTTCACCATATATACAAAATATATATAAGAAAAAGTGCGATTACGTTAAATCTATATAAAACAGTTATTCTGTGTATGTATGCATGCAAGCATGTATGTTTGTGGACCCTCGTCTCCGTTAGTTTTCTTGAATCTTTCGATGTGATCTAGCTATTACAGTATTACAGGTCATACGAGCATACATGCAGGTCCTGGTGCAAAGGACAAAGGCAGCCGACATCGACAGCCATGTAATGAACATGTTACTTACGTCACCAAATACAGCAACATTGCCAAAGGTACGTTGGGGTATAACAGGAACTACATGATTTCTAGTGCTCCTTGAACATATAGCCTGTACTTCTTAGTGTTCTGTCCAGGTTTTCAAAATGGCAGGGTGTCATTTTTTATGTAATAATTCAAAGAACTTTTGCTATACAATGGCATCATGTGAACTTCAACAATAATGACAATTGTAACATTTTGCCATTGTGCCTTTTGTCATTTGAAATGGAAAATGTTTTTTGTAGAATTTGAAAATGGAATTTGCCCTTTCCTTACGCAAAATTTTCCTTTTTTGTAACGAGAAATGAAATGTGTCTCTAAGAATGCGTTGACGTGTCATTATTTTCAGCATGTCTTTGATGTTGCAAGCGTGGTGTTGGCGCCGTTCAATGTGTCCGGAGACCATTGGGAGTTGCTGGCATTCTATCCTAGTACAAGAAATATTGTGTATTTAAACCCACTGGGGGAGATGCCAAAACGGATTGGGGCCATTCTGAATTCATGGAACATTGTTGTAAAGAGGTACCCGAAGGAAGTGCCTCAAGGCGTGTGGACCGTCACACTGCGTCCACACACAAAGCAACAAGACGGGCACAGCTGCGGAGTATTAGTCATGCAAGTAAGTGGCGAAATTCTAACAAGACAAAAACACATATATGTATCTTACATAGAACCATTACTGTTTACTATTTTAAGTTTCTTTACATTTATTAGTGCTTACGTAGTTATGTCATCGTGCGGATCCACTGTTTGCAATGTCCATGTTTGCAGAGGTTCTGAAATAGAGAACTTCCATATCAGATATCTGTTGTTACATTATAATTATTACATAGCATGTTTACACGTTTTTTCTCTGATTAATTCCAAATGATTTGATAAAGTTCGCAGAGCTGATCCTCAGTGAGAAGGACCTGGTGATAGTGGACCCTATCGACACCCTGCGCAGACATATTACACAGCGCCTGTTGCGTAACACAGACAAAAGTAAGCGAGCTCAACGTAAAGCTACAGTTGGATTCCATGTCAACAGTACATTATATCAAGAACACAGAAAAATTACCCTTGACAAGTACAGGTATGTCAGTTGTAATGAATAACAGTAAAAAGATGTTTCCGGTTACTTTGCAGATTATGATAGTAATTAGCTGAAGGTGCAATTACGCAACACTGTTAATTTACAACAAAATTAACAGGGTGGATTGTAATCATGATAGAATTGGCAGGTGCAGCAGGATTATATTTTATGCATTTGTTTTACTGGTGAGGTGTTTACACAGATCAATGTATCATGGAAATAGCTAGAGTCACAATGGTGTCTACTTGTGTACAAATAATCTTCACACATTAATCGCAGCATGGCTGAATGCTTCAGCGAGGAGTCAACATAGTGTTGAAGTGAACAGGTCTGCCCGGGAGTAATGTGTAAAGTGTTCTGAACAGTACAAAGAAATGGATAGTGTGCTGTAAGAAGTGACCTTTACTTGTAATGTTTTCACAGATGCCGTAAGGCAATGTTGCAGACACTGTGGCAGTCACAGCAGCAATGAAGGAGGATGGGTTAGTACATTTCACAACTATTTTTTTGAGAAATTGACTACGGTAATCTTATATACCTTCATATGACTGAAATAAACTTATGTAAGAAATGTACATTATAATGCATAATTTGCACATATATGCATGCATGCATACATGACCCACCCATGTTCATACACATAAGCTTTCAGGATTACTATGTTTACTCCTGTATTATACATATTTCTACTAATCACTGATGTTAATTTGTGTGTATGTTGTAGGTAGCATGTGCTAGCTGTCACTGGCGTTTCCATACCAGATGTGCTGGTACAAGAATTGGCCACTTCCTCTGTGACATCTGCCAACTGCAGGAGGCGAGGGATGTTGACACCGACATCAGCACTTCCAGCTAGTTAGGCTGCATCTCTGTAACAACACCATATCTTGACACGCGCTAAATCTCGTCATGCACTATAGACTACATATATATTATAAGACTGACTATTGAAATGCGTTTAATGAAGACTTTTTATTGTTGACATTCAACTGTTTTGGGAGGATACAGTTTGTTTAAATGACAACGTGCTGCTTTCCAATGCAAGGCCTCGTTCCTATTACTAATTAGATGGATATGTGCATAAGGTTATTTGTGATGACACCCTCACAATTATTGAGGTCGCCATTCAGGGATTTGTGTGACTGGTGTGCGATGTTGGTTGGTAAAGACTGAATTGACGAAAGTCGTTTCTATTTTGTTAAAATATATTTGGGTGATAAGTATTTTAGAATACATATTTTCTATATGATGCGTGTAGTCAGGAAAGTTTAAGAATACATGTATGGCATAAAATGTGACATTACAGCCAGTAGCAAGGACTCAGTTGCAATAGACTGCATGGAAGCAGCCACATTCCAGGGCTAATACTAATAGCGTATATATATATATGTGAATTGAAACTCGTTAGATTCTAAATTTCAATACACAGTATTTCATTAAATAACTTTAAAATTGATTACTTATAAAATGGTAGATTTGAAAAATGTAATTGATGTGATTATGTTTTGAACAGAATATATAGTTAGTATAGTGAGGCTGTGATAAGACATGACTCGGAGACAGACGGACCAACCACAGATTGGACCTATGACAGACACACCAATGACAGACGGTCCTTTAACAGATACATGACAGATAGATGAACTTACATGAAACAGACGCACCTATGATAGCCCTACAACAGACAGGCGAACCAGACAGACAGGCGGACCTACAACAGACACATACGACAGACAGGTGGACCAATGGCAGACCTATGACAGACAGACCAACAGACATACACACCTAGGATAGACAGATGGACCTGTGACATAGAGTAAGACCCACGACAGACATAATACACAGACGACAGACAGGTAACACGGACAGATGGTGTCCAAACCGAATTACATAGTTAAAAAAATGGCCACGTTCACATTTTGTTAAGTTTTGTTTGTTAATTTTGACTTCATATCACTTTTTTGTATGTTTATATTATGTACTTTTATAAGACATTAAAGAAATATATAATAATATCTAATACGTCTCATGTCCAACCTACACTGTTCCTTCACTAATGATGCACTGTGCCCTCTAGTTACACTGCCTTCTTTCAGTTTGAAGAAAATATTTCTATCAATATCCTCATAACCATTCAATATCTTAAACACTTCTATTTGGTCTCGTCTTAGACCTCCTAGTCTCTAATGTTGTCAACCCACATTCTAATAGGTGTCTTTCATAACCAAGATTTTTCAGTTTAGGAATAAGCTTAGTTGCTCTTCGTTGCACTCTTTCTAGCTTATCCATGTCTTTCTCACGATGTAGCCTCAGCTTGTATACAGTATTCCAATTGTGGCCTAACTATTGCTTTGTACAGTGGTACAATTAGCTGTTTCTCCTTATATGTGACATTTCTCCTAATCAATGAGCCCTAGCTACTACTACTAGCTAATATTTGGATACCCTTTGAAGGAGCAATTCCACATTGCTCTGAAACTTTCACGTCAGCACTAACTGTTACTCCTAAGTCCTTTTCTTTTACAGTTTTATTTACTATAGTATCCCCCATTAATATGTATTCTTTGTTCACATTTCTATGTCTAATGTGGATCCATTTACACTTCCCAAAACTGAATAACATTTGCCATTTTTTAGACCATTCGACCAATTTGGCTAAATCATCCTGTAAAGTGTGTTTATCTACATCTGTTTCAATCTTACTTAACTGGCCTAAATTATTAGCAGTGTAGGGTTAGGGTAGTATAGGGTACAATCGTTTTAATAAAACATCCGATAATCATGAGTATGCAGAACGTCCCACATAATCAGCATAATTGTGCTCTACTCTAGTCAGTTATGGTGGCGCATTCTACTTGGCATACTCACTTTTCGAATAAGACTGGAACGAGCTATGGAAGATGGCATTATCATGATTTACTAAAACATGAACTAACATATTTCACAAACTGGCAGGAAATCAGTTTTCCATTTCCCTCCATTTTTCGTTCGTTAACCCGCTAACGGCGCCGTATCTGACTATATTCATGCGCAGGCATGTAAATAAAGAAAGTGCACGTAAATGGGTGACGTCATGTGCATGAACAGTCGGGCATTTAACGTTTCCCGTGCTCTATAGCGACGATTTAGGCATCGAACAAAATCTTTTTTCAGTTTGTCTTATAAATGAGTACGTTTCTGTTACCATTAATGTATACTTATAATTATATAATTATAGTATATATATTTAAATATGTAACACGAAACAGTTGTATTTCATTTCCCCTTTAAGCGATGAGTCTAGCAAATGTCAAGCCACTGAGACACTACGAGTCGCCTCCTTCTGTCTGAACCCCTAGCCTAGCCAAATCACAGATCTGCACACTTAATGTACCCTACATAAGTGCATATTTTATTTGTTCATCTTAAAGCAACGGATCAGCTGTAGACGGGGGCGAACACTTCTGCCAGCGTTGGGTGTGTGCAAGGGAAGAGCGGCTCTCAGTTTGAACACATCTGACGTAGCGTTCGCTCTACACATGTAGTTTTCATAGCGTCGTACAGTGACAGCATCTTCTGGCTGGTTGAAATAGTGTACGGATCCTTGAAGGCGGCCTCGGTAAACTTCACCACGGAACTAACTGAACCGCATGGAAGGTACTCCGTAAACTACTTATGGTAGTCACGATAACAGTAGCATATTTCGGAGAACTGGACAGATATCACATGTTCGCTCCTATATGCATGTAGATGGTACAACCGTAGCCCTACTATTCCACTGTTAAACACGTTGATCAAAACCACGTTCCCAGATTTCATCAACACAATGCGACATCAACTTAATACTAACGGTGATGTTTATAATTATTATATCATTGAAACCGTCTTTTTAACAAATGAAGGAAGTTCTCTCCTAACCTGTCGTTGAGATCCAGTTGTTCTACTCGCGGAGCGGCACCTCAAGGTCGAGGCGATGGTAAACGAAACGCCGCGAGACGGCGCTAGTATATGACGGTTGCCATTGGTGAAGACGATACACAGCGAGAAATTGGTACCGGCGATCTACGATATACACACGCCCGCTTGTAACAATTAACAATATTTAACAAGATTGCCATCCAGACAATTAACTCTAGATGGCAGGTGGACAAGGAAGCCGTTCGGCTTATTGAGAGTCCAATACTTTTTATTTACGTGTATACACTATTTATTATAGTATTAGTATTATACTAAGTCAAAACACAGCTGCAACATGAGCCAACTTCGTATATGAAACCAGTTGCAAACCAAGCCAATCTTGGAAACGCATAAAGGCTAAACAAAGAAAAATATTGATTTGATTATAACTAGCTTCTTATATATGTATGTATTACTTGGAATGTTGTTTAACATAAGCATATGTGTGTTGCATGCAAGTTTTATTATCAGCAAATTGTATGTGAATATACAACTATTCGAGTTCATCTTGTCTGCAGCGACACCTGTTTTAATTCAAATGGTACTTCCTCTTTAATTCCACCCTTTCGGTCGCAGGTAATTTAAGCCATGCCCAAACATTATTGCTTGAATAGTGTCGATAACTAAGGCTTACGTACACAAAAGTGTTTCCGACATAGCACGTCGTTTGAGTCTGAAAATGTTGCCCACTTTTGTACAAATGTTCACTTTGGACCGGTCTCCTGTATATTTGTCAGTATGTGGTGGCTATACGTGCTAAGTCGGAGTACCAACAACTATCGCTACATTTATGCTGTCATTGTGCAATATCGTTGTCAAATACTTCACTAGAATGCCGTTTGGTCAAATACGTTTGGTCGAAAACTTTGGTCAAATACTTTTGGTCAAAGATTGTGTGCAAATGTATTTGACTAAAAATGTTTGAACAAACGTTTTCGACCAAACGTATTTGACCAAACGGCATTCTAGTGAATTATTTGACAATCTTGCACAATGACAGCGTAAATGAATAATCGAAAGACACAATTCGACAATAATGACAGCGTAAATGGATAATCTAAAGTCACAATTCGACAATGTAACATTGTGGAATTATGGCCCTAATATCGTTCCATAGAGTAAATCTGGAGTAAAACCTGATTCAGACAATAGCAGGAACATTAGCAGAGCCTTCGGTGGTCAGACCATTCAGTAGGGATTCAACTGGTCGTAATCCTATTTTGACGACTGCTTGTGTATCATGTAATTACATATGCTGTGTATCCAGTCTGTTGCCACTGAGCAATGGGACGGTTTTGTGAAGTTCTAAAAACCTTCCCGCGATTACAGTCGGCTCGCAGCAGGTACAAGTGCTGCAGTGCATTTTATGTGTCTGACACCTGCGATCTGTTCATGCAACTGCCAACATTCAGACCCCTACTGCTCGCCCGTCTTACACAATTCACGAATAATAAATAGGAACTTATAACGAAATTTATTCGGAAATGACTGAGATTTTACCCTTTGCGACGCAGGTTTGTGGCAATGTCGAAATGATGGAGAGTGGACATGCGTACATGTGTGATGTCATAACATGAACAATTATTGGTGGTGTTTTTGTGTCATACCTTCGGACGACACTCGTCTTCACAACAGATGCAAGGAAACAGACGTGTGATTGCCTGGGCGAATTAAACAACAAAATAATAGTTGTCACAAAGGTAGATGGTAAATTGGTTGCGAGTTTTGAACACTACAAAGACATAAAAAAGAACTAGATGTGTGCCGCACAAGCAAGAATGCTACGAGCCACATCCAATACTAACTGGAAAGACCATCTGACAAATGCAAAGCTATAATGATATGACAAAAGAAACCCAGAAGTTCAAAGAAAGAAGGTTGTGCCGGATATAAGTGTAGAAATAAAGATAAAATGGCATCCAAGACCATCCGGTGGCAGCCTGCATCTGGACAAACAAGCCAGAGCAGCTTATACATTTATTGACACGCTGAAGGAATATGTGGGGCTGAAACAAGGGTGTCTAAATCGGCCATAGGGGACAGAGGTGTATGGGGAAAATGGTGTGAGTCAGCACAGTTCTACCCCAGTGGCCAACATGAGGAGTGAATGAGAGAGTGAGTAAATGAGTGAGTGAGTGAGTGAGTGAGTGAGTGAGTCAGTCAGTCAGTCAGTCAGTCAGTCAGTCAGTCAGTCAGTCAGTCAATGTGAGAATTGTTTGTATATACGATCGCATTACTGAACGCAACTGAACAACTGCTAATTGCGTCACTGGAGCGGAGGGTTTTAAGTTGACAATTTAGAAGTGGGGTGAAGACAATACAGTGTAGACCACTTGCCGGTGAAGTGGGCGGAGAGCGGCTAGAGAGGTTGGTGGGACGGCTGAAGTGGCGGGTCTCACAGGTGAAGAAATATCGTTCTATATACATAGACATTGCGAGACATTCAGTAACAGCAAAAAGAACAGATAACGCCACTCATGTATTAATGTAAGTGGTCATGCGAGTTTGTGGCTGTATTAAATTGCGTTTTAACTTATCTCCTAGTTGTAAAGTATGCTTGGGGATGTCTTTATCATAAGCACACTTAATCAGTCACGTGTTGTTTATATTTATTGGTGTTGGTGTCATTGATTCGTTCAATTTAATTTAGCTGCTTTTATTAGTAACTGGGTGTCAAAAGTGTTCTATATTTTTTCAATAAAACATTCACTTATCTAAGTCGCCTACATATAGGCTGCATATATCATGACTCTGGTGTAGAGTAGAGGCCGAGGGCTTCCTCTTAAAATAGAGCTATTTTGACTGTCTCCCAATATCATGTTACGCCTAAAAAGCGATGACTCTTTTGTTGTTTTACTAAAAAAGAGTGCGTCGACAGATAATCTTACAGTAGGCATCTCCGCAGTGTTCCTCTCTATCGCTAGCGCGTTCACCGACCACGCGGCTTATCACAACATACGCGCCGTCTCATCGTAGATCCGCTCGAAGAATGCATTGTTGTTGAGCATAGCTATTTCGGTACAGACCAAAATTTTGTGGGGACGCACTCAGGCGTAGTAGCGGCTCTACAGTGAGTTCATCATCGCTAACCCTCGCGGGTGGTTACTAAGTTACTCAACAACGGCGCTGTCGTGAGTCATCCACGGCCCCCACCCCGCCACGGAACAGCCGCTTTTCATAAGCAAGCGATCGACCGTCTCTGATCACGTGACGACGGCGGCGCGTGGGAATATTACGATTGCAACGGCGCGTACGTATGAGCTCAGTCTAGAATCAATTAACTAAGCGATGGCGCGGACTGCTAACCGGTGATCTTGCGTTCGGATACGATAACGAAGGAGATATCGGTCTCTGTCGGGTAACGACATTGCGGTAACAAGCGACACCATCCGACGACAACACACGACAGCGTGGCCGCTCGCTGGCCGAGCGAGCACACCTGAAAATGCTGCTACCGCCAGGTGAGACAGCCAGGTAAGGGACCATTGATTACGCCGAGCGCGACACCGGCATTGTTGTTATTGTCCGACGTCCCACGCAACTCTGACTCGTCCCAGACGAGTGTCTGTGTGTTATGGCACCGGCTGTGTTCGGGGTGCTAACTCCAGCGAAAGTCGATACACGGGACTAGGTTTATTTATTGGGCGATAAATAAGTCGACGGGCCTACTATTCCGACCTATTTGATAACGCATTTACGTCGTATTTAGGTCAAGTCACCGTGACGCCGCAAGCGTGAACAGGCGTGAATGTAAACAGTCCGTTCCCTTTCAGTCGGCCCGTTAGCTGTGAGCTGATTGGTGACACCCCTAGCTGTCACACTCTGCTCCTAGCCACGAAAAGACAGACGCATTCCAATTCGACGCCATACCGGTCTTTTGAGACCTTAATGCGTGCGTTAATGTCTCACACAAACGCGACAAAGGTTCAAGTTGTACAGTTTATGTAGACAGTTGAATTCAGGTCACGCACTTTAAGTGCTTTCGCTAGGAGCATTGTACACAGAGATCGATTGCAACGATAAGTCGGGTCTGATGTAATATAAATACGGTAACACCGCGGCCACTAATACAACTCTATTTCGCTGTATTTGTCCAACAGTTTAAACGATAATAGAACACTGTTATCCAAGACGATCAACGCACTAGTTGAGCAGATGTGTGAAGAAGAGGGCGTGGGATTCATAGATTTATGGGGGTACTTTGTTGGGAGAGAGGATATGTACATGAGAGATGGCCTCCATCTAAGTGGAAAGGGGCAGCAGTATTCTCAGAGAATCTGCTGAGATCTGTTGACAGTGGGACAGGTTGCATCTATTTAAACTAAATTCGCAGGGGGACTCGCAGAGAAGCCTGAAACTGGAGGCATAGAGAAAGACAGCAAAATAATTCAGCAAAGAACAGTCTGGAAAACTGTTCTGAAGCTGGATATAAATGTGTTTGTTTAAATGCAAGGAGTATAATAAACAAAAGAAATGAACTAAACATTATTGTAGAAGATACTGACCCTCACATAATAGGTATAACCGAATCATGGGCAACCACCGATGTATCAGATGCCGAATTGGGACTGACAGAATATGTAATGTTTAGGAAAGATAGAATAGGAAGAAGGGGAGGTGGAGTTATTTTATATATTAAAGAATCTATTCAGGCTTATGAAATAAAATTAGACAGAGAAGCAGATTGCGAAGAAGCTGTTTGGTGTAACATAGTTACAGGAAACTCAACATTAACGGTTGGATTAGTTTATCGAAGTCCAAACATAAGCATAGAAGAGAATGAAAAAATACAAAACGCTATAAGGGAAGTGAGCAAACGGGACTGTATTATTATGGGGGATTTCAACCATGGGCATATAAAATGGAAATCTCTACAGAGTATGGGTAGTGAGGACCACAAGTTTTTAGTTTTAGTACAAGATAGTTTCCTTTTTCAACATGTGCTAGAACCAACCAGGGTAGAGAATGTGTTAGACATAGTTTTGTCCTCACTGAATGAATTAGTTGACAATGTCAGGATATGTGAGCCACTGGGGAATAGTGATCACAACCAGATACATTTTACCATCAAAGTAACATCAGAAAGGAATAGTAAAAAAACAGTACAGGAGAAATTTCCACAAAGGAAAGTATAAGGACATAAGGAAATATTTAGCAAAGATAGACTGGAATAACACACTGAAGAATAAGACAGCAGCAGAATGCTGGAATATCTTAAAGAGTGAAATTGAATGCATCATCGTCAAATTTGTTCCCTAAAAAACACGGGAAACGGTCCAAACAGAAACACTTATTGAAAGAAGCCATTAGCAAAATTAAGTATAAACAAATGATGTGGAAGTCATATAGATGTACTGGAAATGACGAAGACTACAACATTTATAAAGAAGCACTTCTTTAGGTTTATTCTGAAAACCCCTTAGTCGATGAATAACTCCACAGTTTTGAGGGTGCACAAGGGTCGGGATGGAAGGCAGCTAAACGGGAAAATGAAATAAGAAATTCAAAGAGAAGCTATGAACATAAATTAGCTTGTAATATAAAACATGACAGCAAGAGTTTTTATGCGTATGTTCGAAGCAAACAGAAAGTTCAGGATAAGGTCGGTCCTCTAGAAGATAGTGCTGGAAATATAATATCAGAAGGATTCTTAATGGCAGAAGACCTGAATGAGTAGTTTAGTTCAGTGTTTACCAGAGAAGACACTAGTTCACTGCCAGTACCAAAGGCTAAGTTCAAGGGGGCAAAATCAGACTATTTAAGACAGTTAATTGTAACCCCAGAAATGGTAGCTAAGAAATTTAGGGCTATGAAGGATAATAAATCACCTGGAGTGGATGGTATTCCACCCAAACTACTATTTGAAATTGTAGAACAAATTAGCATACCGCTTGCAACAGTTTTCAACTTGTCATTAGAAGAGGGAGTGGTTCCTTTAGAATGGAAAGAAGCAAACATTATACCGTTATTCAAAAAAGTTTAGACAAACAAGTCAAATAATTATAGACCAGTTAGTTTAACATCGGTGATTTGTAAATTATTAGAAAGACTAATTAAAGATCACATGGTGGATTTTCTTGTTAAACATAACTTGATAAACCCATCTCAACATGGGTTTCTAAAAGCGAGGTCATGCTTAACAAATATGTTATGTTTTTTGGAAGTGTCACATCAGAGATTACTGCTTAAACTAAAGGCCCATGGCATAGGAAATGGTATAATTAACTGGATAGAAAAATGGCTGATTGACAGAAGACAACAGGTAGTTATTGATGGGGAGGCTTCAAACTGGAAATCAGTTTTGAGTGGGGTTCCACAGGGATCAGTACTGGGACCTATATTAATCTTAATATATAAAAACGATTTGGACGATGATATTGCTAGCAATGTTTTGAAATTTGCAGATGATACAACATTTTTTAGAAGGATTAAAAGTGGTGGAGATAGACAGCATTTACAAGATGATCTTGACATGTTGATCAAATGGTCTGAAAAGTGGCAAATGTTGTTCAATTTTGGGAAATGTAAATGCCTTCACACAGGACATGGGAACGAATATGTAGAATATACAATGGGGGAATTATACTAAATACTACTGTAAAAGAAAAAGACTTAGGGCTGACAATTAGTGCTGACATGAAGGTTTCAGAGCAGTGTGGAATTGCAGCTTCAAAAGGAAATCAAATCCTTGGATTGATTAGGCGAAATATAGCATATAAAGAAAAAGAACTAATAATACCGCTGTACAAAACAATAGTTAGGCCTCGTTTAGAATATTGTATACAAGCGTGGAGGCCATACCGCAAGAAGGACATAGATATGCTAGAAAGAGTACAGAGGAGAGCGACTAAATGATATAAAAAATTAGGGATCTTGGTTATGAAAAACGCCTAAAAGAATGTGGTTTAACAACACTAGAGACCAGGAGATTGAGAGGAGATCAGATAGAAGTGTTTAAAATATTGAATGGTTATGAAAATATTGATAGAAATATGTTTTATTCAGTTAAGAAAGATAGAAAGACTAGAGGACATGAAATTAAGTTAGTAAAGGAGCAGTGTAGATTAGACGTAAGAAAGTTCTCATTTTCACAAAGGACTCTGAACGAATGGAACAGATTATCTGATGATTGTGTGGGTGCTAGTAGTGTGAATATGTTTAAAAATAAAATCGACACATACCTCAGAAGGGCTGGATATATGTAGATAAAAGGGTTGGAATCTCGATAAGCCAAAGGGCTTCCTTGTCCACCTGCCATCTAGAGTTAATTCTCTGGATGGCAATCTTGTTAAATCTTGTTAAAGTCGTTAGCCGGTGTCGAAAGACGGATTATTTGCTGTCCACATGCATACGTGTTTAATTCTCGTCTTGTAAGCAGGTTATTGGGCCAAAGTATACTTCGCATGCATCGTTATGATGCGATACAGGTTGTTTCAGTTGGTGTCGTATCTCATTTAGATAACTCAGATTGACTAATCGTTTATGTCGTAAAACATGCAGGTTATGCATAACGCTAAAGAAGACATGACAGTCACAGCGGTACAAAGAGTATGTATTCTTGCCACGACACCCTAAGGAACAAGACACATGAAGCTCGGGGTCCGAGTGCATCTACTACCGCCTCGAAACGTGTACAGTTGTATATATCCTACGGGGAGAAAGAATAACTAAAGGGCGAGGTCTTCTTTAGGTTTATTCTGAAAACCCCTTAGTCGATGAATAACTCCACAGTTTTGAGGATGCACAAGGGTCGGGATGGAAGGCAGCTAAACGGGAAAATGACTTGATAACAATGAGTGCTGGCAGATTACCAAAGAGTGCAAAGCCTGACGAGCAACCATATTGCAGAAAGAGGGGATAGCAGCAACTGAGATGTGAGGACGGTGTCAAGTCACAGGAATATCGGAAAGACGGATGAATATGACAGTTGGAGATAGGGGGCTGCTGGTACTGCCTGATAGTGAACATAGACACTAAACCCGTTTGGTTAATTCTACCTGGCGTCTGTACAAAGCCAGGGGTAGTAAAATATATAAAACACATGGTGTAAACGTATAACCTCGCATGGACACATATAATGCTGATCTATATCTCTGACCACTGCCACTGACCACTGTCCCTCAAAAACCAGCTGCTTCCCGGCAGCTTTCTTGTCGGGCGTGTTTGAAGCGCCGAACATACCGTGTACACACAACGGTGGGTTATCGCTGACTCTATCTTATTGTTGTGCTCCTCTTTCCCTGTATGTCAGAGGTGATCCTCGCCTCGATACTGCCCCTCCATTTGTGTTTTCTTCCCTTCTCCTCACTGATTTTGCATTGCTCTCCCCACCAACTGTTTCCACTCTCCCTCTTATATTTCGCCCTCATTCTGCACTCCTCTCCGTTCAAAATATATCTTTACACAATCCCCTCCATCACAGTCTTTGTCGTCCTCGCTCCCTCTTTGATTCCACCCTCCCGGTAATTGCTTTCTTTGCCAACGGTTCTTCTCCCGAATATGCATGGAACTAAAGTAGTTTATGGATGGACGAATGGATGGCCTGTGGCGACTGGTGACGCTGCTGCCTCTTGTGTTGGTGCCGGTTCACGGCACGCATCATGGTAGCTAAACCGACAACTCTTATAATGTCATAGCAAAAGGAGCAACATGAAAAGTAGCAAGTTACCCAAACGACGATTAACTAAGTAATATTCTGATGATAACGTCACAACGCAATGCAAGGAACGACGACAACACAATGCAAGGAATGGCAGATTCATGTTCCGATGACATCTGATCGCTCCTGCCATTTACGCAATTCTAAGAACATGTCTCGAAGCGATTGCATACCATTGATTTGGTGTCGTGTGTCCGCATCATTTACCCGGACTGCACACATACCGGACATGTCCCGAAGCGTGTCTATAAACTGCACATGCGATGATGACGCTTTCTAACAATTTGGTAACATGCTGAGGTAATCGCTGCACTCAAACCGGCCGCCATCGCTGCCTGCTCGACATTTCCGAAAAGAGCTCTTCTGTGCAGCGAACGTCGGAGTAAACCAGTTTCCGGTCCGTGCACTCAGGTTACGAAGAGGTCGAGAACAATTAAACCTCCTTGATGTGTGTCACTAAAACGTTGGACCGTCAACATTGTGATAGTTGCAATTTGAAAACAATACTTTTGGTGTGAACTGAGTGCCGTTACTCAAGCATACGTCTTATCGGCAGCTTCAGTGGTGAAATGGTGCAGTTTTTGAAGAACAACTGACGGAGAGAATTGTTTGCTACCTCTTTTCCCATAACACACGTGGATGTTGTACCACGTGGCTTTTTGCAAATATCGATGGGCATCTTGAATGCATGCGTTTTAAAAAGAGCTGGAGGTGTGTGCCTTTGATTAGATTTGTCCAGCATACAAATGAACTTATAGCAATGGATGTGAAGAAGTTTCATACTTTTCTGAGGTCAAGTTTTCTTACGATCATAACAAAACGTCAAAATGACCACCATTGGGAGAATCAACTGTACCCTCTACCCTGTATCAACGTTCGAAATATACGCTGACCCGGTGGTCGCTGACCACCTACTTTGCTGTCGGGTCAGTAACTTTTTTGAGTTATTGATCTGTGTGATCGCCTACTTTTTGGGGAATATTATACAACGTGTGTGTCATCTGAAGACGCTGTTTACAAAAATGTGTTTTACGCACCATATTGCTAAATTTATTTTAACTTGAAAAGCATCGTCCACCGAGCGCGCGCGTTACAGTGGTTGTTATAGTAAAAAAAGCACCCGAAACAAACGTACGGTAATTTACTAATTTTGGTAAATCAAAACGAGACACCATCACTGGCAAGACATCCACACAGGCTATGCCTTTCGAATCTGTTTAAGAAAAGCCGCCATTGCCAAAATCTGCTGGGGAAAACTGTTAGAAAATGCGAATAAGATCGGGCATATGATATTGACAAGTGTCACTGACATTTCCGAAACACCTGGCAGGCCCAATTTCTGTGGTTACATAATCTATGAATGGAACAGTTTCTGTAAGAAGTCGCATATGACCAGGACCCAGAAGAGTATGGCTCTTCTGGTTCTGTTTGAAGCACAGGCTGATGGTAGTGAGAACCAAGAAGAGGAAGACACGGACCAGTTGGAAGCCACAGCTGCTGGCCCAAGTGATGGCGTTGGTGCAGATGGTCGCGCGGATGACAGCGACTCTGACTTGTCGGACATTATTCATGAATCTTGTGGCTCGAGCCAGAAGATTAATAAATAATGTCTAAGATCTTACAGTGATTGTATCATTGCTGTTGTCACTGACCATGACTGCGATTCTTAATGACCTTTGCAAAAGATGGCTCATGAATGATTGGCTGCCATTGTCTGTCGCCTGCATGTTTCAATTGAATAAAATTAAGGACAATTTCCAAAATCTTTGTTTTTCGAAGTTATTAAAAAATATTGTAGAAATAAGTCTGAAACCAGTTACCTAAAATTTACCAGTCTGCTGATACCTAAAACATCATTGTATGTGCACATAGGATCAGGAAAACACCTGTCTGACATACGTATTAAGGGATTTTATAGCTGGTAGTACAACTGTGTATTTCTTTCAATATCGTTTAGCAGGCCACTGGTAAAATGCGGATCAATAACTTTGCTGCCGGTCCGGTCCGGCTGTCCAGCACAATTTAAGGGTAAAGGTCGAACGCTGCCCTGTACCCCGGACGTTTCTTATACACTCGATACACTCGAGAGGGTGTTAGTCAGATTAACCGATTGCAAGATTTATCAGCGTTTCTGTATCAGAATCCAACATGTATATGTTGGAATAATTATCCTGCATAACTTTGTCAAGTCCATGAACTGTTATTTCGAATTCAGACGCGCATAGGTTAGATTAAGTGTAACTTGTCCCAAACCACCTACTGGTATATATAAAATACAGCGTTATCTTCCGGCAAACTGGATACATGGCATATTAGCATCGATTATAATAGTAGGTACATTCAAACCACTAGGAAGGACATTAGGTTTTGATGACAGGAGCGTTGTATACTTAAGAACGTCATGTTTCATCGCGATTTCTATCACATATACGTTGCACAGGTCTTTGAAGATTAATTAAGTTTTTCGCTAACGGCGAATTACACTACAAGTGTAGTGCACCTGGGCCGGAGAATTTCACACGTCGCGTGCTTCAACATCTCACTCGCATCCAACATAAAATATTCATGCGCAACTAAAATAGGACCGTTTCCAAAGGACTCGTGGCGTCACTCTATAGAACAGACGCCAACTGTTATTGGCGGCGACGAAAAAAAAACCCAGCATTATCAGTACCTTCCGGGTACTTCTGCGTAACATATGATCGAAGGGTCTGGAAAGGGTCAGAATCACCTAACTCCAGGGTGTGTGGGATCAACGTTACACCCCCAACCACTATCGAGAATCAGTCTCTCACCAATCGTACCTCCCACTTATTCGTTAGGTTGGCCTCCTACAGGTTTTATGGCCAACCTCCAGTCATAGCTACGCTGGGTCGTTACATCGTCACCTCCAAAGCTATATCGCCGAAGAACCCAAGTGTGTCATGAGCACTACATGTATAGCGTCAGTTGACTGTAGAGACATATTGGAACTATAACTCTGGTCTGCTCGCTAACTCGTACGAACAGATTTGCAAAACAATAGGTGCGATATTTACAGTCACAGCCGGACCATTGTTCCGGTGAAAAGACAACGGAGCGTTGTCTAGACAAGCAATACGACAAACCAATGATGCTTGTCAGACCAGGGAAACGCGTCACGCTTGTATCATATGTCGATCAGTGTTAGGAGCATTGCCATTATAACCGTGAGTTTAACACGGACCTACGATTCAACAGTGACCCGTTTCCCTGGTCCGTCATGCTTGGCTGGGTTTTCGTTATTGCCGTTATAACTTTGAACCGACGTACTGTAAATGTACCGTTGTTTGTACTGTTAGAACGTACAGCAACTCAGATCTATATTACTTTATTAACATCCGTTGTGCCTATGTTGCACTTCTCATGCCCGTGTTAGCCACGTCCTGCGTACAAACCCGGCGATCGCCAGATTGTCCCACCAATACGTGGCACTTGATCACCAACCTACGAACCACCACTATTATGGCGGATTAGCTGTCGCCATCTAGAACCAACATTATACAACTACAGAGGATCGTCTCACTGTTCACCACGGTACTCCATTTAGGAATTGAAATTAGACTTTCACTACAGTTTTTGTCGTTGTAGCAAGAAATCACCCTCCTATATTCTGTGCGGTTCTTATACCTTATACCGTTCTTCTGGTGTCTACGGGTCTGGTCTTCTTGTCATCCAACTGGCAGCTGATGTTGTTGAGCCAACGTCACCTGGACTTTGTCTCAATCTCCTTCCATTCACTGTCGTGTTCTACTGGACGCAGTATAAACACACGTACAAAAGTGCATTACATACAGCGAACATACAGGTATATTCTTCCGGGAAGTAGATTTCATAGCTGTCCTACACAGTGCTGTGTGTGTGGGAGGATTTTGCGAGATTTGTTTCTGAGAATGTAGGGTCTAGGTCGTCTACTGGAACCAAACAATGTTTTTGATATTTATATATAGTATATACATACACTATCGATGCACTACAAGTATATAACTCGAAAGCGACATTTACAGATGTCGGTGACGGAACTTCGATAAACTGTGACCTCAGTATAAGATATAGGCCAAATATAGGGCCTATGTGTTCGTCATAGGTATGCAGCATCCATTCAACCGACTTGGTGTGTGAAATCTGCAAGATTGGCCTACATTGTTACGTAGTTTTTTAAAACACCTAAAGCTGATGAATACTCAAACCTCATATAACTTAATTTCGACTCACGCGTCGAGTGAATATGCACTGTATTGATAGGTGAACGGTCCAGGTCTTTTCATTGTCATCAATTGGAAAATTAATGTAGTGGTATGAAAAATAACTGTTTACACATTTATCCAAAGCAAAATTGCTCAAACAAATCCACACATCACAGGTAAACCTCATTTTCGTAAGTACTCTTTTAATGGGGGATAGATACTGACTGTGGTCTATGGCCTGACCCGTCAACCTCGTTGTCGACTATGCAATGAGCACCTGTTCGGCTCACAGTGTTCAGTTTGAAGTGCGAAGAGCAACAGCGACGCGTCCACTGTAGCCATATCAATCAAACTCCGACATATGTTCTGGTTTCACCTTTTAATATAGGCCTATCGAAATGAGTGAACTGTTAGTATAAACGGTTCGTACATTTACGTAGCCAAAATCCGCCGATTGTACCCCAAAATCCATCCCTTCCCTAAATATTGTGGGAGGTAATTCTATCCCCAGTACCCGCACCTAGAATATCGGTGGGGGTTCAGACCCTCAAATCCCACCCCACCCCCGTTCTGACGCCTTAAACCGTTATTGTCTTCGTCATCGGCTGATAGGACTCAAGAAACCGTGACTCAGTCAAGACATCAGGTGGACATGAAATCATTATTAATATCAACAATATTTATTACTGTGAAAATCGATGTTAATATGAAAATCGCATCACCATCACGTTATCAACACCATGCAATCGTATGCTGCCTAGAATACGAGTTGCTAATATTTAGAATGTTGTTAAAATGTCACCATGATTCGTTTCCAACTAACTGTAGAGGCCTATTCCAGGAGTCGACGTCAATCCATTCTAGTCATTTGATTTTGTTTGCACCAAAGTAACAAAAGGAAATGCGATCAATTCTGCCATGATGATTTATAACCAACAATACATATGAAACATGACACATTTATTACTTTCATAGTTGAAAAGAATGTTTTAAAGAAAATTACAACGAACTGTTTATCAGGAGAGTGGACGGCTTATGTCATGAAAGGAACGATTAGTGTCAATTAGTTAATGTTTATATCTTGACAGTCAAGTTTCATGAACATGTACATCGGAATTGGTGTGGTTTTGGGGACTCAGCCCCCCCATATTTTAGGTGGGGTCTGGAGATAGGTTCAACCCCCAGTATTTAAAGCCTCAATGTGTGTGTTTGGTGAGCTGCAATGCGGGTTTACGGCGAGATTCGGTGGATGCAACTGGAAGCTTTGGGAGAACCTCACCCCCCCCCCCAATATTCATTACAGTCCGATTCCAGTGATTGACATTGTCACATGGCCCACTATCAATGAACGTTCGCAGTTGCACTATGTCGGATCGTAGACTAGTATTAGTGTTTGTTTTCATTGACCACCTTGATCTGTGACGATGGTTTCACTGACGTCCTCTAGCCTAAGGACCTAACTGGCTGCCAATTCTAGTACATCAAGTACGCCTATATTGGTGATCGCTGTCGGTAGGTGCTTGTTCTACAGCTAATCCGACGTGTCCTCGGTATGTCTTGGACGTCGCCTGCGAGGCCCATGGCCGTATTCCAACATTAAGGTCACCATTTGGACTGACCATAAGTGACCCGAATAGCGAGGTGACCGTATTAGCGGGACTGGTTTCCTGTACTACATTGTTATGGAAATAATTAGGAACTGTCATAGAGTGACCTCAATTGTGAGGTGGCTGTATTATCGAGGTGACCACAAAGCGAGATTCGACTGTAGTTCCCCATTCTCTGTCTGTCTGTCTGTCTGTCTGTCTGTCTGTCTGTCTGTCTGTCTGTCTGTCGGTCGGTCGGTCGGTCGGTATGTCGGTATGTCTGTCTTGTCTGTCTTAATTACCAGTTGAGCAAAATTGATATGATACATTTATCGATCGATTTAGTTTATTAAAAATTAGCCAGTGATTATGTTAATGACCTACTTCGATTTCAGCCGTTCTTAAACTTAAACTGAGTGAGTCCCTTTACGCGCAAAAACTTTCTAAAACGCAATCGCAAGTGCCATGTTTTGCATTTTACAGTAAAACGTCCAAATGTAATCAGTACCGTTCTACTGGTAGTCACAAAACTTTACCACTATAATGGTACACAACCACACGTTGAGCAATGGTATAATCGTTAGTCATTATCAGTTCATCTGGGGCACTGACCCTGCATAATATCATTCGCACCTAATGAACCGTGTACATTTAGGTCGACAAATACCTACTCGAGTGACTCACTGCGTGCACGCAAAGCAGTCTCGGCGTCAGCGTAACTCTGCACAGAAACCGGGTGAGAAAGTATTCAGTAGGAACGCGATGAACGAGCAATTTTTCTGTCAACACTGTGCGTCTGTCTGTCTGTCTGTCCCTTTCTCTCCCCCTCCCCCCCTCTCTCTCTGTGTGCATACATTGGTGCGTGCGTGCCTGCATGTTTGTGTACGTGAACATGCCCCGTATAACAAATGACCGGCATTACGATACACCCACAGCGCTGAAGGTTGATCCGTTGTTATTTCCTTCGATATTTCACGTACTGTGGGGGATTGCTAGGTTTCTATAATTGCTTTTTTATTGGTTTGCCATATTGCTTATTGGCTTGTTGAGTTACACGTAAAATGCTGTTCACATGAAATATAAGCTGTCTAAATGTCGCGTTTGCTACAGCATGTTGAGAACTTGACGTTGTCTTTTTTTTCAATTTCGTGTCCATATTCAACGTCGCATTTATCCATCTTCGCCTTTTTTATTCTTCTCTCCTCATTCCATCTCTCCGTATTTTTGGCTCCCTTTTCTGTCTATTCAACCTTTCTAGCCCCGTCCCTCTCATGTCTCTTCCCGATTGGTCGTGATGGAAGGAAGGATTGCGCTAGAGAACGAGTTATTTTGTGAGGTACAAGAGGATGAACGAGATAGCAAAGAGGGAAAGAGGGGTAGACTTTATAATAGAGTAGATGTGAAGAGGAGACGAAGGGGTCAGAGGCAAGAGGAGAAAAAGAGGTAGTGAATAAATTTAATAAGTGTATTGCTAAATAAGTAAGCCTGCCTCATCTTTCTTCTTTTCTACAAAGCCAGTGACGTCATCAACATCACCGACCGCATCTTCTGATGCGTGCCAATCCTTCGAATATCCACCTGCTTACCATTGCTGTTTTTTCTCTAATCTACTTCATCTTTTCAGACTCCCATTCACAAGCCGTCGTGTTAGACTGTGGGCAAACAATCGATTGCTATAATCGACATAATTTATGACTGTCGACCTTTTTTCAGGAATGGAAAGACGGTCAGTGACAAATCTCGCCATGAAGACGTGAAGTGTCAACGGCATCACTGACAGATGCGAAAGGTTGAAAGTGATCGGCGCAGGAATTGACCAAGTATCGCCATCATGAGTAAGAAGACCTTCGGCCCGTTGCTGGTATGTAACACTGGCTCCCATTGGTTAGCTGGGTACTTCGGTACAACCGACCGATGGATAGATGGATAGATGGATATACAGACCAGAACCATGAAACAAAAACACCTACCCACTAACAACAAACATATAATCAGGAATTTCACTTCCATTATGCTGTTCATTGAACATCACTACATTTCGCCTGATAGTACTTATATGGAATCAATGTATATTTTTGTTTTAACAAACGGGACACTGCAACATAAGTATGTGGAGCGCAGTAACTAAAGCATCGGACTTTCAATTGAGAAAACGTGGGTTCGAATCCTGTACTGCCATGTCGAACCTTGGGCCAGTTCGTTCACTCTATGTTGCTCCAGTTCACTCAGCTGTATGAATGGGTACCTGGATATAGACAGTAGTAGATATTTGTATTAGATTATTCTTCGCGCAATAATTCCAGCGTGGCTGAATTCTTTCCAAATAAGTCGAGATAGTATTCGAGTATATAGGTCTGACAGGGAATATACACAACAACTAACAAAACATGAAACAAATCTTATTTGCAGTTGATAGCAATCGACAGGAACACGCCGGAGAAGGTGCACGACATTCTCGCGAAACAGGTCCACAACAAGGCGAAAGCACGTGACTTATGCACCAGCGACATCAAGCGACTGCCGGCGGAAGTATTCGACTGTCCGCTCCTCCTGGCGGCGACTCTCGAAGATCCGACGATTATCAAATATATGGTCGAAAAACATGAGGTGAGGCATATTCTTTTAAGAAGATGGTGAAATGAAAAAATCACGAAAAATTCACAACTCACACATTTGTTGAGGGTAATTCCATATTGATATTTTACTGTTCGGGCTGAAAATGAGATTTGCTCAATTGTCGTGAATCAGCGGGTTGTTTATTAACCTTTGCTCGGCATGCGTTTCCTGCTGCAAAATGTTCAATTATCTAAAAAATATAATATTTATGTATGTTAAAACGATAATACAAACCCGGTGTGTAACTGATATGATGACAGTTTGTAAATGTTTAACAAAAACCCACACAATTAGCTTACCCCGCGATGTCAACCTAATCATCACAAACAGTCGAACTCTTTTGTTATGTCAATATGGTCAGCCCTAATAATTTTTTCAAAGAGGATTATTTTCTGGAAGTTTTACCAATTTCAAGCAACGTTGTGACATTATATTTGTATGCGCAGCAGTCAAACAGTGACGTTTAAAATTATACATCGCTTAGATTGAGTGACAATGACCGAAGGCGTAGCTCTGAAGGATGTTTGTTTTCTCTGTCAGGTGAACGTCAACTTCGTGCACCAGGAGGGCACTGGTCGGCGTCTGAAGCTGAAGACGGCCCTGATACTCGCCGTGCGTCGGGGCCTCTACGACACGGTTGAGGGTATCCTCTCAGTCAATGCCGACCCCAATATCCAGGACCAGAAGGGACGATCGTATGTTGACAGAATTTATATCAAACTATACACGGTTTCTGTCTGCAACGAGGGCGCAATTAAGAATGGATACCGTGGAAGACTATGTGGTTGGAATAAACTAGATGTTATACAGATATTGTGAATCTACGGTACATTATAAGGATCGTCAATATGATCGACCGAAGTTTATTCATATTTGTTCGTTGGTTCATAGCAGGTTTTTGTATCGCTTAGTTTTGTTTGCGTTTAGCTGTTAATGTTTATATTTAATTGTAATGTTTTGTGGTTGTTATAATTATAGCGATTGCTACTCTGACCTAATAGTAGTATTGTTACATTTGCTACTCTGACCTAATAGTAGTATTGCTACATTTGCTACTCTGACCTAATAGTAGTATTGCTACATTTGCTACTCTGACCTAATAGTAGTATTGCTACATTTGCTACTCCGACCTAATAGTAGTATTGCTACATTTGCTACTCTGACCTAATAGTAGTATTGCTACAGCAACTGCTGTTGTTGTTTTTTGTTGGTAATTTTGCTCCTGCCGCCGCCGCCGCCCGCGCCGCCGTTGTTGTTGCTGCTGCTGCTGTTGCTACTGTTGCTGATATTGTTGATGTTGCTGCTGCTACAACCACAACAACAACTGCCGCCTCAACATAACGTACTCCACCGCTGACGATATGTTCACCTTTCCAACTAACTCCACTTTTATGCTTCTGTAGAGCCCTGCACCACGCCGTGCGTCGAGCCGACTACCGCATGGCCAAGATGCTCCTGATCCGCGGCGCTCAGCCCAACCTCGCCGACAAGAATGACAACACGCCGCTGCACGTCGCCACCATCTTCGGGCACGCGGAGCTCGTGAAGCTGTTGCTACGCTACGACGCCGACCTCTACCGGAAGGGCCAGCACGGCGCCATACCGATCCACATCGCCGCCAGCGAGGGCCACGTGTCGCTGCTGAGAGTTTTCTGCGAGAGGGGCGTCAATGTGAATGTGAAGGTAAGCAGTGGTCGCCGCATAAGTTCGCAGTCCCACCATACGCTAGGCGTTCCGTGGTGGTTGGGTCGTCACCACGGTCGCGGGGAAATAAGTTTCTGCACTGGAGCCCCTTGTGAGTGAAACATGTGGTAATATATAGTGATGTTAATGCCATTTTTGGATCATAAACTGCGCACGTCCCACGCCATCTGGTGGACGAGGGAGGTTGAACCAGTGGTAAATAAACAGGTGGTTTTGGACTTTGCGAACTTCTGAAACGATCCCCGGGTAGTACGTGTATGTCTGACAGGTGTCATGTAATGCCGGTATGACGCAATCAATCCAACTCCTTATTCTCCCCCTTCGCCCCCAGTGTGTAGTGGACACATCACCAGGTGTATTCAGTGTAGTGGACACATCACCATGTCCACTCAGTGTAGTGGACACATCACCAGGTCCACTCAGTGCTCTCTCTCTCTCTCTCTCTCTCTCTCTCTCTCTCTCTCTCTCTCTCTCTCTCTCTCTCTCTCTCTCTCTCTCTCTCTCTCTCTCTCTCTCTCTCTCGTCTCTCTCTGTCGTCTCTTCTCCTCCTAGCACAGTCACTCCAACTTAAGTTATGGCAAGAAATTGGTCTCACATGGTCCACCTTATTACAACATCGACCATTGCAAACATGGTAACGTGAACATTGTATTTCCTTAGCTCCGTTTGTTCGGCGGGATCATAGATCATCGACACACGTTTTCGCGGACATCTTCGTGACCAAGCTTCATACTGTTAACTTCAATGTCTCGCCGCCACAGATTCCTATTGGTCATCCATTTTTTTTCTCCACGTTAATAGTTGCCTGATGTATTTAGTATATGGATAATTAAACCTCAATTTTTTAAAATAAAAACGAAAACTTAAATTAGCTGTATTTAATCAATCGCTGTTCATCTAGAGAGTGTGAACAGTCTCCAATGCACAAAATGAAGGGACGGTTCTTACATAAAAGAATACCCATTCCTTAGGGAACGTGAAACGTCTTAACGCCTAGTACAATGATTGACTTGAAACTCCGACCAAAGTTCGACTAGTATAAGGTCATTACATATTATGTTCACATAACAACTCTTGAATGTATGGACTACGGTCTCTGTGGTAAGGCAGCATGTTGTGAATAGCAACAATAATGCTGGGAATAAGGTTAAGGGTAATTACAGTATCGATATATATATTATGTTCAATCAGCAAAACCTGAAAGAACGAACTATGGTCTGTGCATGTTGTCAATTGTGTGCATGCTGTGCTGAATGTTTACTTAGTTCACGTGTGTTATTGTTGAACTTAAAGGTACCATGTTACGACGGACGCGAGAAGACGCCGCTGCATGCCGCTGTCGAGCACGGTCACGTTGAGACGACGATGGCTCTAATTGGAGACCACGGCGCTGACGTCAACGGCAAGGATTCTGAGGGAGAGACCCCGCTGCACTGCACTGTACTGCGGCCATATGACCAGTTGGGCATGCGCAGCAAGGACGACTTCGTAGAGACGGCTAAGGTAGGGAACCGTAGTTCAGAGTGGGTTTGTTTCACTTGTTCAGTCTTTCCGCCAAACGTAACCAACGAGATGAATTAAAGTTAAGTGAGACTAAACTTATGTCAACGTCCATACAATGAATATATTCGTTCTGTGTTTTTTCATGTTGACATTTACTAAAATAGTTATAGCACTATTTTATCCATCAATATTATTTTGGACATTCGTTAAATATGTTTCATAATTACACGTTAATCTCGCGACTGGTTAATCTCCAACCCGACATGGTGGTTTGTAGCGACCCGTCCACTATTTTGCTGGTAGAAGGGACAAGTTCAAGGCAAACGTATGTTTTATATAATGCGCCCCTCTTCGTAAAATACAACAGTAACAACGATTGGAAGGATATACAACTTGTTTTGGAAATATGCGTTATAAGGTCTAAGTCACTCCTTGATGGTGTCAAAGGCTGCATCGTTAGAACTTTATGTGTTTTGTTACGGATCTTCCACGCACTACGTTTTGCTTTAATGACCTTTCCAAATGGTGTTTGATGAAGATTTTTATTGTCTTCCATGCAGTTTAATTTGCCTTACATTTCACTGCAGTCAGCGACATCCCATACCAAGCAGACATGTCACCAGCTCTTGTTCCTATTAATCGGTAGTCGGGTATCATCTGCATAGCGTAGACTGGCGACTTCCCGCGCGTGTTACTGTAACGTGGTATGCACGAAGCAACTCCAAACAACAATTACTGCCCTCAGATCGACCAACGTGGGTTTGCGTTCTCAACTAATATACAGTAAACGAACACCGAATCATTAGCCTCATGTGTGTTTTGATGGTTTGTTTTCCCTCGTTTATTTTGCAACGTGCAGCACAATGAGACCGGCAACGGCTAGGATGACAATATCCTGTATAAAATTACAGCTCCATCTCCTTTATTGTAACACAAAAGAATCATCCAAACCTCACGGGATGGATAGGTAAAAAGCTGACTAGTCAAATGAAAACAAGTTGCGACACAACGGATACTAGCGAATAGATTTGCTTTCCAAAGCAGGAGATTTGCACCTCTGACACCGTTGCATACGGATTATATAATATCATGCTTATTTTTATACACAATGCCCAGTTCACAGAGCTACACAACTAAACCAAATTTATTAATAACGTTACGTAAGTTAAAAGAGTACACTATTTAGACATCAGGAGATTAAAGCAAGTTACGTTAAATGTAAATGTAAAAATAAACACATTTCATAGTTTAGATGCAAATCTACACCAGTCAGCTGAAACAAGCCGATGAATCTACAAAAATAGCTGAATAACCTATAAACATCAAACAGTTAACACAGAAAAGTATATGTTCTTTTGCACGAATTATGATTTATTCACAACTTGAACACACGAATAAGGAATACGAGCAAATGTTTTGCTTAATTCCCTTTGTTGAACAATGTATACTTGCTATATAATTGTCACTGCACTGTACTGTACTGAGCATTATGCAGCAATAAAGGTTATTATTAATAGTCTATACCGGTATACTACATGCAATTGTTCACAATGGTAGGCATATTTTATACGATTATTCCAAGCTACACAATTTCCGTTAGTTTATCCGATTTATCCTATCTAACTCTGTGTGAACACAGCTCCTTAATACTAATGGCCGTACGTCGTCTCTTGCAGTTGCTGCTGCGCTACGGGGCCGACATGGACGCTCGCAACGGGCGCGGCGAGACACCGATGCATCTAGCGGCGAGAAACGAGTTCCATCAAGTCCTTGACGTCCTCGTGCGGCAGACGGCAGACCCGCTCATCGAGGACAACGACGGACACAAGGCCATCGATCTCGTGCCAGATGACGAGATCGTCATACGTCAGACGCTCAAGTCAGCCATGCAGGTTGGCCATCTTGTATCTCTTGTCTATCGCAGTTTGTCTTGCGTTCAGTTCATAGTTCAGTTGGATGGACGCTTGTGTTTTAATAAGCTGTGTGTTCATAGGTGTTTCACCAATGTTGATTGTTCTTTAGTGTTAGTTGTTTTCAGATGTGTAAAGGTATGCCTTCAGGCTCAGGCAACATATATTCGCAATTTATGTACTTAATTAATGCCCACGACATATTAATGAATTTCGTCATAAAAAAATAATATTATGTGTTTTCTTTGTTTAATGCGAACCTCTTGACATTTGTTTACATAAAAATACACACATCATTCGCGGGAAGGCAGCTATCACAAGCGGTTTACTGGCGACTAATCTCGTTGAAACTTAACTAATAACAGGGTTGGATGAACAATCTTAATAATTTAATTTAATATCTCAGTACCCTTAAGAAATAACGAAATAATGGTATCTTGCGATGCCTACATAATTATTTGAATAGCAAGAAAGAACAATTTGGTAGGATGAATGAAAAACTAGATCGTGAATGTTCTTAGTAGTTTGTGTCTTATACTGCATGTTAATTAAATAACATGTGGTTCGTTACATCATTCGAATGTTGTAACGTTGTTTCCCGATAGATACATTGTGTTCTGCACACACACCTAGTGCCAAGTGGATCGGCAGTAGTTATGAAGAAGGCCTTTGGTGTTGTGAAGGCCTTCATGACTACTATCGGCCATTTCGTTTCTTCCAATTTCCGTTTCCGGCAAATCCAATCTGTATGCAGTCTCTAGTTATATGCCGAATTTGCTTGCCAAGTTCAGCTATGTCAGCGATGATTTCCAGGCAGCATTATTTCACAGATGCAACTGTCTCGTGAACATTCCGTGTTTCTTGGTGCAGTTACCGTAATAATTATAGGCAATATTTAATTCAACGTATTTAGCATAAATTCGCTATAAACTCTAACGTATGTATGTAAGTTGGTCTTGAAGTGTTTTTCAAAATGAAATAGAAAAGTTTTTTATATTTGCTAAATTAGTACATGAACACCACGAAACGTCACTAACGAAGTGTAAAGCTCAAAAACTATTATTGATCTGATTATTACTTTGTATTTTAACTACATTCAAGTGAAATATTTTGCTTAGGTCTGTCCTAATCCATTGAAATTATTCAATTGAAAATGTGCATAGCCTGATAAATCCATACAATAGTCGCCCCGGTCACTTTAAAAAGGATAGCATTAGTTTATTTTATTTTCATTAAACATCCTAGAATTGTATATTAATCTATGCATTAAACTCATTGCATGAGTCAAACATCATATAATCTTCACACAACATTAAGTCTATCGTGAAAGGCCTACGCGAAACCGACAGTAGTCATTGATTTAACAACGCGTATGCGGCGAGCGAATGGCTAAACGATCGATTGTGTGTTTAATTCGTCACTTAATTACAGTAATCAATTGCCTATATTTTGATTGATTGGCAGACTCATTAGTGCCGCAATTAACTGACTATTTCAGTAATCATCTGCCACGGCTTCCTGTCTGGCCTTGCCATGCGTTGAACAGGTTTAGTCTACTCCGGTCAAGGACATTGTCACGGGCAAAAAGATGGTTAAATGATAAGATGATGTATCGTACCCTTAGGCTATAGCAGTATGAATTTTCTGCTTGCCAACAATAACGCGTGTAATGTAATGCCCCAAAGTGCATTATCGACCCGAGGTGATCAGGCGACCTATCTTACCTGGCGTTATTGTTTCCGTTCATTGACTACACATCTGGGTCGCGACCCGGAGATTAAAGACCGCTGTTTTAGTGATATTAAAACAAATATATTTAATATTTATTCAAAATGGAACATGTATTTTTGGCACGATTGTGACTGCGGATTAACTAAATCCTGGAAAATAAAATACACAAGACACGTTTATGAGCACACGCCCATACATATACACACACGCTTACGCGCGCGCGTGCACACACATACACACACACACACACACACACACACACACAAACACACACACACACACACACACATTGACAAGATATATCAACTACAGGCAGGCTGACGTCACCGCAGTTTTACCCCGGTTGTTGCAGGACCGCGAGCGCATCATGAACGAGGTATTGGAGGTGCGAGCACGAGGCTTCTCGACCAGCGCCAGCTCGATGCCCCTCAAGTCGCTGTCGGCGATGCACATGCCGTCGGTATGTACGGCGCCGATGGCCCGCACGGCCAGCACGCCGGGACTGTTTGCGGGCAGCCAGATGGTGCCGGCAACCATCTATGAGGACGGCTACCTGCAGCCGCTCTCCTCCCGTCAGAACCTCGCTGATGCTGCTAAGGACGAACAAGCCTCCGCCGGAAACACGTATGCGACGATCGAAAGCGGAACGGAAGTGACGCCACTGCAGAAGGACCCGCTAATGACGAAATCGCCGCGGAAACGTCGCAGCCGTGAGAACCTGCTGCGGATCCGCGCCGCTAAACAGGAGCCGAGTTCCGACTCGAGTCAGTACGGAGAGATCCCGGCAGCGAAGACGGCGGTCGGCGGTAAGGCGCCGCGACGTCAAACGTCCAATTCGTCCTCAACAACGTCCGAGCGTGCCCTGCCCAGTCCGCCGAGGTCCCCGTCCGACGCCCACCGCAGCTATCTCACGCAGCGGACCATGTCGGAGACGTCTTCCCTGTGGGAGGTGACACCCCGCGGGTCTATGATATCCTTTATGAAAGACCTCAGTCCCGAGGCGAAGCCGCAGGCGTCTCGCCCGCAGGAGGTAGTCATCCAACGCAGTGACTCAATGCCGGGCTCGGAGGGCGGCGCGGCGGCCGGGGTAAAGGTGAATAAGACGGGAAAGCCCGTCATCGACATCCAGCCGGCGCGCGGCCGGGGCAAGTCGAACGAGTCGGACAGCGACGACACGTACTTCGACGACGAGTCCTTCGACACCCTCGACACGCTCTCGGACGACTCAGTGCCGCCCAAGGAGGAGAAGCGCAAGCCGTCACCTCCGCCTAAGAGGACGGCCAAGGTGGGTTCATTCTCATCGTTATGGTAAAACTATGTGACACAAGTCGACAGTTAAACGGTGAACCTCACTAATCTGGTTTCTCGGGACCTGACCAACGTCACCTGAATAGTGTCTTAAACGTACTAGCGACACTAATTTCCTACTCTTAGACTAACTGTTATGGGAATTTAACACTATCCTAGTGTGAACACAGCTGCAAGTTGGCTGTATTACCGAGGCTACCGTAAAGCGAGGGTCATCTGTATTATATTGCTATTAGTATTATGGTTTATATTATTAGAGAAGCTCATGCTTGCTTTTGTTTCTCGATTATTTATTTACATATTTCAAAATTACAGCGTACGTTTTAAAGCTGTTCTGCTTGGTGTGGATCTGAATACTACCTCACTGTGCAGGGTCCACAGCTGCACAACTGGCTGCAGGAGCAAGCTGGCCTGATGCGACAGAACGACCTTGCCGGGCCGGTCGCCCACAGCACCCCACCAGCAACACGAGCCACGACCACGCGCAAGTTCAAGACGGCCCTGGCGGCCCCAGCTGAGAGCGACGAGGACCGCCACCCGCCCCCGCGCGCACAGTCGACGCCACCGCCATCTGGCGAATCACGTCGACGTCTGCCGCCGCCGACACCACCCTCTGACAGCATCGTCAAAGTTGTCGACGCCAAGGACATCACGGTGCAGATAAACGACGACACGGTGCCCGGTACGACTGTCATCACCGTGTCGAAGAAGTCGACAGCGACGGCAACGAAGCCGTTGATATCAAAAAAGCCCAACGTGGCGATTGAAAACCGCAAGAACCCGGTTCCACTGAGCGCAAACGCGGACCTGAAAACGGCGGCGCAGGAGAATAACAATGAGGCAGACGTCGTGAACGCGCAGAGCATCAGCGATAGGATCGCTGCGTTTGAGAGTGGCACCGCCTCGCCGGCTAAAGTGGCGCCAGCAGCGGGCAGGAAGGAGGGAAGACCTCCGCCTCCGATGCCAAACGTCCAGAAGACGGCGACGGAGAAGGAGACGAGAGCGCTACCTCCCCCGCCGACGGCGAGGTCTACACCGCCGCAGGAAGCGAGCAAGCCGGCGCCGCTACAGTGGGAGAAGGTGTCCCTCAACTCGGACGCTGGGATCTACTGGGAACACACGACGACGGAGGACGTGTATGCTTGCAAGAACCTCGGTCAGGTGACGACTGTCGAACGTGAGGAAACAGCATCCGATGCGACCGACGACGTTCAAAGACCCTCATCCAGCCCGGACACATCGCTGTCGGAATCCACCGACGACGATGAGGAGGAGGATATTCCAAACAGTGGCCACCAGGTGGCGATGATGTACGACGTTTCTACGGTAGAGGAAAACTTTACTTGGGTCACGTACAACATATACCGCGACCCGGCGGCGAAACGGAACGCCAGTCAGAGCAGCGTCGATCACGTGACTGCTGAACCCAGCCGTCACGTGGTCGCCGCGAACGCGTCATCGGTGGGCGATAATAGAGTGAATCAGCCGCACGACAATGCAGCGCCCTGTGTCGGTGGTGACAGCAACCGGGCGGGCAAGGTGAGCGACCCGTTCCAGTTGGAGCTACTGACCCGGGTGAACAAACTCGCAGCCGGGGAGTCGGCAAAGACAAACGGTGTGGTCGCGAACGCGAACGAGGACATATATCACGAGATACCCGACTACGTGCGAGAGCCGACACATCAGCAGCAACAACAACAGCAACAGCAGACTCAACGACAACAGTATCCACAACAATCACAACAGCAACCTGTACTAGTTAACCAGTTGCACGCGCAACAACAGCAGCAACAACAACCAGAGAAGCTACAGCAGCAGGCGCTGGAACAGCAACGACAAGCGCACCAACCCGCCGACCAGCAACAACAACAGCTGCTGCCGCCGCCGCACAAACGGCACGTCACTATCGGGTCGGAGGAGATCATTCCGAACAACCGGCAGCGGGCGTCGGACTTCGATCACCGGCGGGTGGTGTACGACAGCGCCGGCAAGATGCGCATCTCGATCGTCGGCGGCAATGCCGAGGGCGTGTTTGTGCACCGTATCGACCCGGGCTCTGACGCCGACATGCAGGGGCTGATGGAGGGCGACGAGATCCTCAGCGTCAACGGCAAGTCACTCAAGGTTCGTAAGACTCAGCTCGTGATCCCGTCAGTTGTAGTCGGCCCTATTTATTCGCTCCGTAACCTATTGCTTATTTCACGAGATCAAAATATTCCTACTTGTCGTAACTTGGTTATATACTTTTATAACAATATTTAACTATAGCCGCATGTTGAAATTTTTGATCGAATGCTTTTAAATACGGTTTTAGTAGAGTGGTTTCCTTGGCAACATATGATGGCATAATTGTTAAACACTGAAAAGTGCGCGTAACTCAAAACAATCTCAAGTCAACTGAAATAATAGTGCGTCGTATAAAGTATAAAGTACTTTAATTTGAGAATATATATAATTTATGTGATTTTTTATTCATGAACCGGTGCGAACTGGTTCAACATACGCACATATTCCAAATTTATTCATGAACCAGTGCGAACTATTTCAACATACACACATAATCCATAACACATAGATTGCGTTCGATTTATAGGCTGTTAGTAATCAACCTGAAATCAACAGTAAACACAATAGTTATACACAATAAACTATCTACTAATAGGTTATTCACCGATACGTTCTTTATCCAGAATCTCCCTGGGGCCCAACCAGGGTGAAGACCTCCATTTCAATTACACTGCACAAAACGTCTTGCGACTCACATCACATATAACTTTGTAAAACATAAATAGTACTGAAGCCTACAAAACTCGGATCCAAAACTTTTCCTTGAGCTTTTATTATCAGTATTACTTTTAAATACCAACTCGATTACGTTTATGTAATATTTACTGCGGTTTTTTAAATATTTATAACGACATATTTATATTTTATTAACACATTTACGTCGATAGCTATTGTGTTTTATATCAACAGTGTGTTTATAATTTTAAATAATATGTATATACATATATATACTTTTTATATACTCCAAGCCAAAATAAACTGCTGCCTAATCGTTGCACTACTACTGTGCATGCTAATACGCAGAGTAGCCAGTTCTCAACCCCCATACTCGTGACCCCAAACTTTGATTATAAATATTTCCCAGCATCTTCGAACATCATAGCAGAATGGAAATACAAGAACTGCCAACTAACATCGGTAAATCAGAAACACTCAACATGCTAATACTTATGCAAGCCGGTGATCTGAACCCAAACCCAGGTCCGGTACGACACCCCTGCGACTTCTGTAAAAAAGCTGTCGCATCTAACCAGCGAACCGTCTGTTGTGACGAGTGCAACCAGCGGGTCCACATCAAATGTTGTGGCAGAAATCCTGATCAATATCGTCTCCTACATAACAGTTCATGTTCTTGGTTCTGCATGAAATGCGAACTTCCCAACTTCAGTGACTCCTTCTTTGAAGACCAATCAATCGAATGTTCACACAACAGATATAATAGTCTAAATGACACAGACCAAGACAATGATAATATCAATCTTCCCACACAGAACCCACCAACATCTCAAACTAACACAAGTTACAGGAGGCATAAACCAACAAAGAGACTCAAATTAATGATTATAAACTGCAGGAACATGCGCAGTAACAGCAAGAAAACTCAATCCCAAAGCATTGGCGATACCGATAAACGAGACATCATTACAGGAACTGAAAGCCATCTTGATAACACCATATGTTCAAACGAGATCTTCTCACCTTACAATGAACTATTTAAAAAAGACAGAAATCTGCACGATGGTGGAGTCTTCATTGCAATAAGAAATGCTATACCTCACTCCAGCATAATCTTTCTTCTCATGCTGAAATGCTATGGGTTAAACATCTAGGAGCCTTCTATCGACCACCAGATAGTGGTGGACATGCTAGATCATCTACAGTCAGCACTATCAAAGCTACAACAAACGTTTGCCAGTAACACCCTTCCAAGTATTCTTCTGGGGGGCGGCGTCAGCATAAACTGGTCAAATAATCCCCTCAAGACATCTCCCCAGTATGGAAAGGGCATCGATAATAAGAAGATCATACAATACAAGCGATTTCTCTCTTACATAACATGTCCATAAACCCACACGGGGAAACAACATTCTTGACCTCCTATTCTCTAAAATCTAACATGATTCTAAACGTAACGATTGCCCCGGGGATGAGTGACCATGACATTGTTCTTGCCAACACAAACGTAAAACTAGAGGATAACAAAAAGAAACCAAGACTGGTGTACCTTTTCTCAAAAGGTGATTCAAGCAGCATCGAGACAGACCCCTCTAATCTGGCAAATGAATTCCAACAATTAGATCCAAATAACACCAGAGTGGAGTCAGCCTGGAACAAGTTCAAAGACAGTGCTTGCATCTATATATAGACACATTCCTCAAAAAGACTATCAAGCAGAACACAACTTCTTTGGATCAAAATAACAATAAAGAAGAAAATGAGGCAACGCAAACTACTCTATGATCGAGCTAGAGAAAAACCCAAAGCACGAACACTGGACTCAGCAGATCAGAAACGAAATTAAACAGTTACTAGTAGAAGCCCATGATAATTATGTTAAAGATCTACTAGACACTAATGTATAAGAGAAACCTAAACGATTCTGATCCTACATAAGAAACTTACAACGGAACCAGGTGGACGTCTCCCTTCTACAGCAGAGCAACTCCATCAAAACTGATAGTGTAGGGAAAGCAGAGACGCTGAAGCATCAATTCAAATATCCATCTTTATTACAGAAGATCTTGTCAACATGCCCTTAAAGAGAGATATCCCCTACTTATCTATGCCAGATATTACTTCTCGTGTAAAGGGATCAAGAACCTTCTTGATAAACTACAAACAAATAAAGCTCCTGGTCCAGACCGAATCCCTATCAGAATCCTCAAGGACTATTCTAACGAAATAGCACCAATCCTTAAATTCATCTTTAATCTCTCCTTCCACAAAGGAGTACTGTCCGAGGTTTGGAAGTCGGTAGACATATGCGCATTTTCAAAAAAGGGACATAAGCCTACCTACAAACTATATCTCTAACATCAGTGTGTTGTAAACTAATGGAACACGTCCGATTCCACTACATCATGGAACTCCCTATCAACTTTCAACACGGTTTCCGAGCAAAACACTCGTGCAAAAGCCAATTAATTACAACCGTTGAATGTGTAACTAAATTTCTAGAAAACGACAGATAGACAGACATTCTCATCCTAAACTTCTCCAAAGATTTTGACAGTGTCCCTCATCAAAGACTTCTTCATTAACTCCAATAACGTGGTATACAGGGAAAGACCTGGTAATGGATCAGTGCTTGATTAACAAATAGAACTCAACGGGTAGTGGTAGATGGTGATGTTTCACACAAAGTACACATGTCCTCAGGTGTACCACAGAGTACACATGTCCTCAGGTGTACCACAGAGTACACATGTCCTCAGGTGTACCACAGGGTATCGTACTTGCTTCCCTTGTGTTTCTATTGTGTATAAATGACATTAATGAAGGTCTATCTTCCCATGTAAAACTCTTTACAGATGACTGCTTGCTGTTCAGGACATTAGAACATGTTGCCGATACACAAGCCCTACAAAGCGACCTACGTAAGATGTCACTCTGGGCCCAGAAATGGCAAATGGTTTTTAATCCAGATAAATGCTACACACCCCACCTGCATAAAAATCACAACCCACTAACAGTGGACTACTTAATGGAAGGTGTCATTCGGAAGTCAGTCAGTCATCATCCCTATCTTGGAGTTGAACTATAAAGAGACCTCAAATGGAAAACCCACATTGATAACATCACCTCAAAAGCAAATAGAACTCCCGGGCTGTTCAAACTAAACCTAAACAGATGCTCACAAGAAATAAAGGCGAAAGCATACACTACACTTGTTAGACCAAAACTTGAATACTCATCAACAGTGCGGGATCCATAGCGTAAATGCCAAATAAACCAAATAGAAACAATTCAACGCAGAGCTGCCCGATTCGTATTACACGATTATTCAAGAGAATCCAGTGTGACTAAGATGTTAACTACACTAAACTGGCCAACCCTCCAAAACAGGAGGAAGGTCGCAAGACTTTCGGTCTTCCACAATACGCTACACAACCAAATCGCCGTCAGTTTGTCAAACTATCTCAACACGTTTACTCGCCACACCAGATCAAACGGTCGTCACCACTTCATTCACCCATCAGTTAAAACTGACGTCTTCAAATATAGTTTCTTCACTCGCGCAATTACAGACTGGAGCTCCCTTAGCCCAGAAATATCCAAATGTAACAAAATTGAAACTTTCAAATGCAGAATAGAAAATAACTTTTTAGTGTAGGTATTGGAAACCCTGTGATCAGCATCGAAAGGGATAGTAACAATTAATAATAAACAAAATAATATATATATATATATATTATATACATCGTCCTGATGTTATATCGCCTGATGCTGTCCACGGGGTGACCACGAGATAAAGTACCGAATGGTTCTTCCCGTTATCGATGTAAATGTAGATATTGCCACTTTGATGTATTTTATTATTTAGTTATTATTATTATTTACATTATTATATTGTTATTTATATTACTATAATTGTGTTATTAAACAAATATTATATATATATATATATATTATTATTTATATTATCATTATTTATATTACTTTTATTAATTGTCGTTGTATCATAGTATTAATAAGACGTTTTTTAGAACGCTGGCTCTGTTTAGGCACTGCCACGGTTCGTTTTAATATCTTCCACGTATCTTTTGTAATTATGGTAATGTTACCAGCACTGTTAAAAATGTTAACATGACAATGACAAGTTATTTTAAATTGCAAAAAAATTAAGAGCGACTGGTTAATGTATTTTTAAATAGCGATTGATCATCAGCTCATTTTAATGACATCATATCATTCTGCTTTAAAAACTTGAAAACTCCGCCTGCAACTCGAGTGAACTGTAATCACATACACACCAATTAATCCTTACTGTTTAAAAACAAGATTTGAAAATCTTCACGATACAATGCGGAGTTTGTCTCAAACTTGCAGCCATACAACTTACATATATTCCCACCAACGCAGGAAATTACATGGTTGCATCTACAACGTTTTCCCACAGGGTAAGACGAAAGAGGAAGCGACGCTGCTGCTAATGAGCATGCGCGGCAAGGTGGACCTGCTGGTCCGCCACCGCCGTGAGCGCTACGATCACATCGTCGACAATGGGGGCATGGGTGACGCGTTCTTCGTGCGCGCGCACTTCGAGCACGAGCGCTCGCAGCCGCATGATATGAGCGTGCACGAGGGCGACATCTTCTCCGTGCGCGAGACGCTGCCCAGCGGCAAGATGGGCTCGTGGAACGCCGTCAAGGTAAGGGCCATTTGGGGGGGGGGGTTTGCTTATCCATTTCCGGACGTTGCAGCCTTGATGGATTGTCTATAGACAGCTCTTTCGTTTGCCAGTCTCCCCACTCGCCAGACGTCTGCTCCCAACCATTCATCTATGTTCTTCCCCCATTGTCTCCTAGGTCTTCCTCTGCTTCCGCTGCCTTCCACTTTTCCTTCCATTATTAGTCTCTCTAGAGACTGATGCCGTTTCACATGGCCGAAATAACTTAGTTTTTAGTTTTTGTTTCTTTACAAAGTTCAATAAAGTCCTAGGTATAACACCAAGCTCATCTGTGATGGATTCGTTAGTTCTACCTTCAGTCCACGAAACTTTTAATATCTTTCTATAACACTTGTTTTCAAATGCATTTATACGTTTAGTAATGTTCTTATTAAGAGTCCATGTTTCGCATCCATACGTAGCCGTTGGAAATATGCAGACTCGGATAATTCGTAGTTTCATATCTTTGTTCGTTGCTTTCCACAGCTTCTTCATCTCCGTCAACTTTTTACTCGCCATTGCCAACCTCCGCTTGATCTCTTTCGTCCCATCTCCACCCGCTTCTATTAGTGACCCCAGGTATTAAAAACTTTCCACTCGTTCTATTTCCTCGCCATCTACTATGACTTCTGATGGTTCTCGACATCCCTTCACATCCATAATCTTAGTCTTCTTTACGTTTAGTTTCAGTCCTTTCATCTCGCTGTGCTCTGTAACAGTAGTTATCAGTTTATCCAATCCTTCTTTTGTATCAGATATTAACGCTGCGTCATCGGCATATCTCAATTCATATATCTCCTGTCCATTCATTTTCAGTCCATTAAAAAACTTGCTTCTCGTGTCAGTCTCGACTTCTCTCATGATATTCTCTGTGTATAGACTGGATAGGAGGGGGGGGGACTGTCTCACTCCCTTGCCGACTGGGAACCAATCTGTGGTACCACACTCTAATCTCACTGCAGACTGCTGTCCAACATATAAATTTTGGATAAGTGATGTAATTTTCTGGTAAAATCCCATATGTATCAAGGTTTTCCAGCAGAGTTGTTGATGACTAACATTATCAAAAGCTTTTGAATAATCTATGAAACAGATCCTAAGGTCATGGTTGAATTCTCTGCATTTCTGAATTAACATTTTCAGGTTGAAAATGTGATTTCTTGTTCCTCTTCCAGTCCGGAAACCAGCTTGTGTTCTGTTGACTTCACATTCTAATTTTGTTGTGATTCTCTTCATTATGGTTTTTAGCATAATTTTGCTAGCATGGCTGATGAGGGATGTACGGGCCATATGTGTCATTATGTGGAATTTTCCATGCTTTTTAACTTGGGCTTTGATTTATATCATGTATAATATGTACAAATTTCGAACGTTTCATTGCGGAAAGATTATAATGGTTTATTATTCGTGTTGAATTGTCGTGCTATTAATACAATTTAGGATAATGTAGTCTGAGTATAATATTATTATTACGCTATGTGTACTAGTGACACATAATACATAAATAAATAGTTTCTTAACGTAATGATACTGATTAATATAGAGTATATTTGTAATAACGATGTTGTCAAAGCTTTCGTTTTATCAGCTATGCTATCTTTGATTGATGTAACGTCTTTCTTTATTCATTGTCTCTCTGTTTGTAAGGTCTGAGATGATTGGCTACGGGGTTGGTTTGTATGGCCCGTTTATATTGATAGTTATCAAGTAATAGTAGGCTTACGATGTTGACCACTCCACCCCGTTACCGCAGGTGACGGCGCGGGCGAATGAGAGCCAGGAGGGCCTGATTCCGAACCGCCACCGCGCCGAGCAGATCGCACTCACCCGGCGCCTGGAGGACTCGCGGCGTGCGGCCAAGGAGAAGGATCAGCAGCGTGGCGGCTTCCTCCGCCGCAGCTTCCGGCGCTCCAAGTCCCTCGATCGCCTCAACAAGATCGCCAAGGAGAAGTATGTGAGCGACGAGCAAACCCTGGCGCCGGAGTCTCCCGACGCTTTCATCGCCTACGAGCGGGTGCAGCAGCAGGCGCCCGGATTCAGGCGCCCGGTCGTGCTCCTCGGAGTTTTCTGCGACGTCGTTCGCGACCGCCTCGCCGCCGACTCGCCGGGACTGTTCGAGATTCCGTGCGGCGAGATCGAGGTGGCGGTGTCGCGAGGCCGGGGAGGTCTCGCCGACTCACCACCCATTGACGTCAGGCCCATCCGTGCGTCGATGAGTCGTAACAAACACTGCCTGATGATCGCGTCGCCGCGCGTCGTGCAGCACCTCACGAAGGCTAACCTCCACCCGGTCGTCATCTACATGGCTGCCGGCAACCGCGGCGTGCTCAAGTCGATCCGGGCGAAACTAGCGTCTGACTTCCCCGGCAAGGCGAGCGCGATGATGGAGGAAGCAGCGGCCTTCGAGAGGCAGCACTCCGGGCTGTTCACGGCCACGGTGTCGTACACGACCAACGAGGGGTGGTTCTCACTGCTGAAGGATACCATCAAGCGCGTGCAGAACCAGGCGCTGTGGCAGACCGTGAGTGACGACGCCGACGGCGACGATGACAGGGACGGGGAGGACCCCGACATCTCGCTGTCGGTCGAGAGCCCGGCGACGGGAGCGGCGGCGACGGCGGCCAGGATGAAGCTCAACCGCAGCACGGACGACATCCCTGACAGCATCGACGACATCCTCGCCCGGAGAGACGGACCCGACACGGCCCACCTCGAAGGCGACATGCGGTGTGTAGCCAGCTTTAGGCGTTGAGGGTTCGGCGCTGCAGAAAGCATTATGCTTATATAAGCGCTCTTACTACTTATTTCATTCTTGTTCTTCTCCTCGTAGATACCTCTGCTCATCCTTCTTTTTAGTCCTTTGGCCGAAGGTCCAAGGGACTATTGCCATCACTCTGCGTCCGCCGTCCACCATCCGCCGTTAGCTGCCGTATCTGAGAAACCGTTCAGCAACTTTTTCTCTAATTTTGCATAGACATATCGTAGGGCACTGCCACTATGCACGAGAAATCTGTATTTGATTGAATCATTTTAAGGGCTCCCTAGGGCCTCCAAGGACCCCAAAACAGGTAAAAATGTAGCATTTGGCCTATTTTTTCAAAAACTGTTCGGCAACTTTTTTTCTAATTTTGCATAGACATTCTTTAAGTTAGTGTCACTGTACACAAGAAATCTGCATTTGATTTAATCATTCTAAGGGCACCTAATGACTCCCAAAAAAGACCCCCAAAACTGGTAAATTTTCACATTTTGCCTATTTTTTCAAAAACTCTTCATTAACTTTTTCTCTAATTTTGCATATACATTTCATGTGGCAGTGCAACTGTACACAAGAAATCTGTATTTGATTGAATCATTCTAAGGGCACCAAAGGTCCCCTAAAATGCTAAATCTGCTAACTAAACTGTCTGCTGCAGCAGATGATCTATCATGCTAACAGTCCTT
The DNA here is from genome assembly GCA_020002185.1 of Paraescarpia echinospica. Taxonomy (NCBI): domain Eukaryota; kingdom Metazoa; phylum Annelida; class Polychaeta; order Sabellida; family Siboglinidae; genus Paraescarpia; species Paraescarpia echinospica. The sequence goes on along the minus strand of CM034532.1, from coordinate 10,621,485 downwards.
TTGTTCAACTAATCCCTTTCGCAGAAAATCTGTCACACCTCACTGTGGCTGCCTGACTGGTGTGACTAATCTGTAATTGGACACTGGCAGAGGCTTGCCTCAACTGACAGAGCCCACTAGAGTAGTAGATTTGTGTAATGTGCCAGAAACTGCCTGGCTCACTGTCCACTCTGCTTTGTATCATTGAGGCATTGACTAATATTTAATTGGTCACACACAGCCAGAGCAGACAAGCTTGTGTCAATAGAGAGCATTAAGCCACTAGACCCCTGTTAAGCTGGACAGTTCCCTGTAGGTTTTAAACTGTGTCAAACAGTGAGTCTACCTTTTGCTCTCAAATAATCTGTCCTCTTAGTTTTACACATAAAGACATAATCTGGCATAACTTGATAAATTTTTGTAGCAGCACATTCATACTTCCAGTGTATCGTTGCAACATAACATACATACTGTGTGCCACATTTGAATGTCATGCATGTAATATTTCCATGCAATCCATTTGCATATGTAATGTAAAACTTCAACAGCCGTTTTCTTCATTTTCACTTTTTGACCCCTACCATTATCAATGCTCAATAACTTCGCCAATTTTTGTAGCAGTCATAATTTTTGAAACCATGTAAAAGCACCATACCCAACCTTTACAAGAATGTAAGAAAACAATGTTACAATTTATCTTATCACTTATTTGATCAGCCGGGGTCACATATAGACGTATTAGTCCAAAGGACTTCAGGGCCACTTGGCCCATTTTTTCTTATTATTATTCTCATCCTTCTTCTTCCCTCATTCTGCATTCCCACCTTTTTTCTATTGCTCCTCCTTTGATCCTTTTGAGCCACATCGTATTTGTCGCGCGGTGCATTCAATCTGTGCAATCACTACTACTCACATCACTTGTCCTCTTCCACCCTTGGTCAAGTCGTCTCCACCAATCACGATCCTCTGCCTTTCTCTCCAGCGCTCGGCTCTTCATTCCTGCCATTTCGAGATGTTACTTCTCCATTTAAATTTCAGTCTTCCTATTCTCCTTCTACCACCTTCTTCACTCTGTTTGGTTTTGTTTGCATGCTCGTTCTCTGTTTATATATTCACGTCTGTCTTCATTCTGATTTCTTATTTTCCTTCTACGGTATCGTTTTGCACTACAGAGTCTTCGAAACAGGCTGATACCAGCCTCCATTACATTCATTTTAACGAGAAGTGTTAGAATCCCGTCAGAGTCCCGATGGTATGCTGTGTGAAGCATGTGGAACCCTCCTTGTTCTTCCATCGGTGTCAATTACCAGCTAACGCTACCGTGGAGGAATGAACAGAGAGGATTCCGAATTCTCCGCATAACACATTATGTATACATAACAAACGGTAGCAAACAGTACCGTTTAAACTATATTACTTACCTTTTGGCTAATGTCAAAGTGTCGTTTCCTCAGGCGACCGAACCGGCTGCAGTCGTACGACGGGTACTCGCTGCCAGACCGAGGACCGAGTGGAGCGGCGGGCACGGCGAACGCGCCGTACCCGAAGCAGCTGAGCGGCAGCGAGCTGGCCGGACACAAGCCGAAGTCGATTCTGAAGAAGAATAGCAGCTACAGCAGAAGCTGCGGCAACATCAACGGCGAGTCAGATAGTCTCAGTTCCACGTCGTCGTATACGACGTACAGCGATGCGGTGTATCAGCAGCAACAGAAACAGGTGGGCATATACTGTCTTCTTCCCCTTGGGGTGGTGGGGAGGGGCACACCACTCGGTCCATCCCACCCTCATCACATAACCCGATGCTCCCACTTTTGGTCGTTCATCCCTGCCCACTCGAGAACTATCATCACACCCTATCTCTGTTTTAAGTACGGTCTTCTTCTTGCGACAACGTTGACGGTTTTATTCCTGTGCGCAAAATAACAATACTATTTTTATCTCTGGAAAAACAACATACACAAAGATAAAAAAAAAAGGACTCTCGATGAGAAAACGACTTCCTCGTCCACTTGCTATCTGGAGTTAATTTTCTGGGTGGCAATCTTGTAAAATCTTGTTAAACTTGGAAGATGCTGAGCTGTTGCCAACAATGACAACAACAGATGTCTGCACACGCACTGGAACAACCCGTCACTGATTGATTCACATGTATCAGCCAGCCAACATAAATGATCAACATAACTGTTATAGTCCTCGAACACATCCATTTCCCTGTTCGCAACTATTTTGTTCAGGGTGAAAAGTACACCACAACGAGGGCTCCGTCTCAAAGCCACTACCACTTTATTCGTCTACCATGACCCAGAAGTAAACAAGTGATCTTTTTCCAGGTCGCCATGCACACTCGGCCGCCGCCGCTGCGCAACGCCGCCATCTTGGCAGCAGTGGGCGCCGACCAGCAGTGGATGACGTCACAAGGGGCAGGGCAACAGCGACAAACTGGCCGACGGGGCGCAAGGCCGGCCGGACCTCGGGCACGGGCAGACGTAAGATGATTTAATAGCATCTGATATGTTGGGCTCCTAAACGCCAAACCACTTTGCCAGAGCGGCAATGCAATACGTTACCAAAACGCGTGCTGTGCCTAACACCTTGTGCGACGACACTACTTAAAATACTGGCAAATATACATGTTATGCTTCAAACGAAATATGGCATTCTTGTCGATAATGACACACTATTATTAGTATTATTACTGTCATTTTTTAATGTTGCATTTACATTCAATGTCACATTTTATGATTATTATAATTACCTACGTCTTGTTAGTATATTAGTCGGTGTCATTACTTTCAACGTTGGTGCAAGACTTTCTGGCACATGTGCCTTCATCACATTATACGCTTTGTATTAAGCATAGATCCTCGTGTTTCTTGTTAGGAATTCCATTTAGTTATTTGACTTGTGTGTGATACTAACGGGTCTTTTTTTCTCGTTTTCAGAGTCGAGAAACTCCACTATAGTAAAGCGCAACAATTGATTCATATCAGATTGATAATCATATATCTTCCATGTGTGGACAGAAGAATCGACGATCATTTTTGTGTGGAACATTGCTCACAGAAAAATGCCAGTACCAGTTGCTACGGTGCTTGGTAAAGGACCGTCGTCTCCGCTGAATTATCGCTCACGGCCAGGAAAGAAGTATTCAAGAGTCAATCATTTTATGTCCAAATGTTCACGGATTAAACTAACTGGATGTTGTTGATAATATTTGCAATATTATGTGTTCCCGACCTTAATGTAGGAAAGGTGTAGTTAGTGACATACTTTATCATGACGTCGACGGGACGCAAAGTTGACGCTAGCGGTTCTTAACAATTCCAGGTCTTTAGGCCTTCTTAGATCTCAACGCGTGTACAACTGTGCAGGTAGAGACTGCTAGATCTCAGCGCATGTCGGGATGTCTCTACAACGATTTGGTTATGATGTAGCTTCGTCTTGGTCTAATTTATAAGCCTTTGGTGGACCACATGGCAGAGCCGTTGCGCCGACCGACTTTGTAATGTAAATATGTATCTCAACATTTTATAAAAGATAGCAAACACGTAAATGTACTATGCTAATATTAATTACTATGTGTTCTGGCTGCTGTAAGCCATCACTTTTAATACAATATTTTGGTATGTAATCTCGTTCGGATGGTTTTTCGTTACTTCATGCACGTAGGCTCTGGTGTGGGATGGGTGTACAGTATCTGAAATTAGCACAACGTTAACTGGCCCAGATCAATTTTGAACTGACCCTGCTGAATTTGAATTGACCCGACTAATTTACAAACCACATCGACACATTTCTAGTTTTCCACATTCTTTAATCACACACGTGAATGTCTATCATTTGAATTTTAAATGTAAGTACATAAGATATTAAACAGTAATATATATATATATATGCATAAATAAATAATACAAATTAGGCCTTGAAAAATGTACAAACATGATAATAATAATAAAGTGCAAATTATAAAATCACATTTTAAATTACCAAACTAGCCTACAATAACAGTAAATATTGTTCCAAATGTTTGTCCTGATTGTTCAAACTCTGCCCGAAGCTAGTACTTGTATTTAACTGTTGCACTCAGATGCATGCATACAGTATATTTGCCACTTCTTTTTAGGTGTTTTTAGGATATTCACTTGTCACCAGTCAAATTTGGATTTAGACTGTAGTTATTTGTAGATAAAAAACAATATGCGTGCCTAACTCGGACCTACAACCGAGACAACTTCCAAACACCATAAAATTTACTCCAAAGGACGCAGCAAAACTATGAAAAATGGCGTCCAGTCTGACTCTTGGAAAACTGCACTGCCGGTGGCGATGTCACTGATGTTTAGACTTGGCGTTCGTTGGTTTTGTTATTGAATGCAACCGTTCGCGTGATAAGATTTCAGTTTTAACGAACTATTGTTTAATTATTACCAACGTTGCGTTTACCGTCTCCTATAACTGAGTGGGGTCTAAGAATTCTAACGAACTATGCATCGGATGCAACGTAGCCGTGTCCGCCGAGATAAACCTATGGCGGTGGCGTTTGTGAACCGGCGGTGTCGGGCCGATAACTTGAACATTTTGGCGAATTGAATCGGCGGGACTGATTTTTAAGGCCTTAATTTCGACCACTGGGTGTGTAATTATATATCGGATGCTTAAGTGAAAGACGCAACATTCGGGTGTCATAATCACTCATTCGTACTCACTCACATTCTCACTCACTCACTCACTCACTCACTCACTCACTCACTCACACACTGACTAACCAGTGGCGTAGTGAGGGTTATCGACGCCCGAGTGAGAAATATAAAAATGTGCGTCGCTCATACACATTTTACACGTTTTCTCTCTGAAACTAGTGTTCGTGCATTTAGAACACAAATCAGCATTACATACAGGGATCACATTTTTGCCAGTCAAAATTGTTTCCGACATGCTACGAAGCGCTGTCGGAGCGCGATCGAACGCGCTGTAAGTATATATATATATAATATATATAAATGCATGGTACATTTTTGTAATCATACTTAGTGTGCTCAAACCTGAAGATAAACTAAAAATACATATTACCATTTATGAGGGGAAGGCAGAGCACATGGCTGAATGCACATCTCATGTGTGATAAAAATGTAAGTAGTAATGACAATATAAGTATGACAACAAATAGGCCTATGCATATATTTATTCACATACGAATTAAAGAGATACTTCTTAAAACACAGTAGCAACAAAGAGTATATATACATATAGGGATACTGATTTTCCATTTAAAAAAAGGCAAATTCCGTTTCAATTCAATTTCAAAATTCCATTTCAGAAAACGGCAAATTCCGTTTCAAACGAAGTATTTTCTGTTTAAGAAAAACAATTATGTGTCAAATTACGCATTTTTTTTATTTGCTATTTAAAATATCACAATGTCATGATCTTTGCATCTAAATAACAGTGTTTACTGTGTGGTTAACGTTTCTAACATTTATTTGTGCAATATTTACAACACAATAATAACCGTATATAATCAATTTAGATAATAAAAATAAATGCAACAGTGCGTAATGTAGCAGTTAACAAATTACATAAGCAATCACATTAACAATTATCAATGTTCAAATCACTGATGCTGTTTCACTGATAATTTTGTTCAACCATTTTTGCTAGCGCTTTATATGACTACGAAACGCGACTATATCACTTTGAGACAGCGTAACCTAGGCTGTTGTTATTCCTTCGAGTTTTGTGTTCGAAACCGGAATATGTACACTTATGCGCGTTCAAACGAAGTGACAATTACATATAATTAGCAACATGTCTTCAATACGCTTAGCGGACAGCCAGACAACGATCGCGAACCTGTTTATGTTAGCGCCTTCCGCCCGCGTCCCTGTTTATATGTTGGTTGACACGAGGTAGCACCGGTGTACCGGTCTAGAAGGAGGTTCCGGTCTGAGAGTAAGTTCCGGTTCCGTTTTGTGTATTGCGCATGCGATTGTACATGTCAAAGATTAGCGCCTATTTTCGGCCCGCAGCTGTATGGTATGGGAGTAAGTTCCGGTCTAAGAATAAGTTCCGGTTCCGTTTTGCGTACACGCAGTACATGTCAAAGGTCAGCGCCTACTTTTGGCCAGGTTAAACACGATGTTTGCCGAAACTATGTGTGACCCAATTATATTATAATTAACGTTATTTTTGTAATTGTTAGTATAAATAACAAACCCTCATAATTAGCATAACTTGTAATTATTTACCAACTTTTTTAAATAGTTTTGATGTCAGTGTCTCAGAGCGTTGTGTATCTTACGACTAGGTCACACAGAGCTGCAGTTTTCAGCGCTGTTTATACGCACAGCGGGTTTTGTGAAAAACACAAATTACACATATCTCTATCAGTTTGGCATGTATGAAACTGGAATTGTGTGTGTAATCTAGCAGGCCCATTGTGGGTGGTTCGTAGATTTATATTTGTTTAAATTCGTCAGGGATGGGGATCCTGGGAGTAACAATTTATAAATGACACATATCTCTGTCAAGTTGGCATGTATGGGCTCAGCACACTGTCAGTTTTCCCATTGGCGACCATGTTAATATTGTGTGTGATTATAAGAAAACGTGACCTATAAAGTTTCTTAAACTTCCCACCTGCTGTTATTATCATCTCATTGACATGCTGGTCGATTTTAGTCAAAATCTAATATCTCTAGCTCTTGCAAAATGCCTGTATGTATGACACCCGTCAATATTTACAAATGCATGCAGGCAGTAATCCGGCTAAAGTGTCAACTAGCCAAATTGCTGCCAGATACCCTTCCGCTTAGTAAAATCAGCTAAAAAGACACCATTTTACTATCAACAGCTTCTACAATCACATCTAGAAATCTGACTACTCAAATGCACTTATGTCAGAGCAAGTGAACATTGTAAAAAATCATTTCTCAAAAATATACTGCACTTTTTTTCGTCTGTAATCAAGCAGGAAGTCCAACAGTGTGCTGACCCCAAATAGGCATGGTGATTTTGGAGAAAATGTTGAAAACAACACATTTTATAGGCACCAATGTTACAAGCACTCTGCAATTTTAATTTTTGTAATCCCTCCAGGTGTTTGTGTTTTATGCACATTTCAAAGGTGCTACCAAACTTGGCAAGGCACCAGAAAAATCAGCACTTCGCTGTTGGACAATTTGTAATCCAGCACAACGTTCTCAGGTGGCACTATGAACTCCTGATACAGTTTTCCAGAAAGTCCAATAAGTGTTTTATAAGAAAATTCAATACAGGCAGTTGTTACGTTACATTCAAATGTATATTGATTTTTTACCTTGTGCCCTATTTACAAAGGTAAACATCAACAAAAAGTCACCTTAGGGTGTGAATTCCTCAAAGGCCAGACGTCTCAAGCAGTTCAATTACACAATATTACACAGCTTAATTACAGACATTCAGAAAACAATGCCATTTGCTTAACTGGCCAGAAGGTCCAGTCAGTAGACAGATCTGATAACAGGCTCCGGCTATGGCCTACTCCAGCTAATCACTGTCATCAGACTTCATTAGGGTCAATGACAACATATTCACTTGTGTTTAATTAGCTGAAGTAAACAAAAAACGATTGATGAATCACCCTGCTGCAATGTTATTGGTTCATTTTCGAAAAAAAACCATGTGATTATGTCAAGCTTCAGCAATGGTATAGCACCCAAGTAGAGTAACGTTATATCAAACACATATGTCAGACGTTTCGGGGTGGAATGAAATTAACTAGAACACCATACCCCCTTACAGCATTTGCCTTTAATGATAATATAAAACTATTTAAATTGGGTTTATTTTGTATAACAGTGGAACTTGTATTCCAGATCATAGGACCTTTACATAGCAAACTGTTCGAAGATCTTTGAGTAGAGTAGGATTATAGGACGTGTATTACAGGTTTGTCTTGTTTTGTAAAAGTGATTGTCATAGCTAAATGTAAAAATATCCGATAATGAATGTGGCAGACTCCCGTGGACATAATTATACATAAATTTCCTACTTCAATTTGAGAAATATCATGCAATTTTATTAAATATAAACATGTAAAGAGGGGATGTGAATGTTCCCAATAGTTTGTTTTAAGATTTTTTTTGCATAATTAATACTTTTTCGATATGTGTTTTGTATGTGGATCCCCACAAAATGATTCCGTATGTCAAGTAGGTAAAGTATAATATATTGTTTTAAGTGCAGCTACTGGAAGGTAGCGGTTAACTTTATTAATTATGTATAAAGCACTAGTTAGCTTGTTTTTGCATGCATTTATATGTTCATGCCAATCAAGTCTGTCGTCTATATGAAGGCCTAGAAATGTTATACATTTTGTTCGCTGAATTATGTTATTAGCTATCGCTAATAATAATTCTTCGTTCTGAGCAGGACGGGATCTAGAAAATAACATGCACTTTGTCTTAGAAATGTTTAAAGATAGTTTTTTGGCACGAAACCAGTCAGCTAATATGTCATGTTCGTTATTCATATCTTTATATATTTCATTAATTTGTTTTCCAGTTTTGTATAATAGTAGTGTCATCAGCAAACAATATTGTTTTGCACATATTTACACAGAATGGAAGGTCATTAATATATAATATAAACAAAAGCGTCGTAATCGGCAAGTGCTTATTGTATCTCCCCGCCTTGACGTTGACATAACGTAGGATTATTTAGTCTATGCAAGGGTTAGGTGACAATTACTCTAGCAAGTCAAGGCCTGGCTTAATTGGTTTCTGGCGTGTGGCGGGCAATTGGCCAGGCGATCCGGGTGGTCGATTTTCAAAATCAATCTCCGTAGATTTTGTAACTGGCTTCGCGGCAGTTTCAGTGACGTCGTAAAATGGCATGGACGGGCTGGCCCGCTCAAAAAACGACATGGACGAATACGGAAGGATCAGTCCGGCGGACCCGTCCACAATCAATTGAAACATTACCAAAAACGTATGTCTGCTGCTGAAGAATTGACACAGGGCCTACAACTGAACAAGAGCATGACACTACTGAACCAGTGAGTAAGATGTCGCTAACTGAACTAGGTGGCAGTCAGGCCTGGTGGACGTGAAGCCATTTAGTATTTTACTATGAAGGAACAGCATCATCCACTTATTATAAAGAACTTTTGGCGATCAACGCACTAGTTGAGCAGATGTGTGAGGAAGAGGGCGTGGGATTCCTAGATTTATGGGGGTACTTTGTTGGGAGAGAAGATATGTACATGAGAGATGGCCTCCATCTAAGTGGAAAGGGGGCAGCAGTATTCTCAGAGAATCTGCTGCGATCTGTTGACAGTGGGACAGGTTGCATCTATTTAAACTAAATTCGCAGGGGGGACTCGCAGAGAAGCCTGAAACTGGAGGCATATATAAAGGCAACAAAAATAATTCGGCAAAAAACAGTCTGGAAAACTGTTCTGAAGCTGGGTATAAATGTGTTTGTTTAAATGCAAGGAGTATAGTAAACAAAAGAAATGAACTAAACATTATGGTAGAAGATATTGACCCTCACATAATAGGTATAACCGAATCATGGGCAACCACCGATATATCAGATGCCGAATTGGGACTGACAGAATATGTAATGTTTAGGAAAGATAGAATAGGAAGAAGGGGAGGTGGAGTTATTTTATATATTAAAGAATCTATCCAGGCTTATGAAATAAAATTAGACAGAGAAGCAGATTGCGAAGAAGCTGTTTGGTGTAACATAGTTACAGGTAACTCAACGTTAACGGTTGGATTAGTTTATCGAAGTCCAAACATAAGCATAGAAGAGAATGAAAAAATACAAAACGCTATAAGGGAAGTGAGCAAACGGGACTGTGTTATTATGGGGGATTTTAACCATGGGCATATAAAATGGAAATCTCTACAGAGTATGGGTAGTGAGGACCACAAGTTTTTAGTTTTAGTACAAGATAGTTTCCTTTCTCAACATGTGCTAGAACCAACCAGGGGAGAGAATGTGTTAGACTTAGTTTTGTCCTCACAGAATGAATTAGTTGACAATGTTAAATTATGTGAGCCTCTGGGAAGTAGTGATCATAACCAGATACATTTTACCATCAAAGTAAAATCAGAAAGAAATAATAAAAAGCAGTTCAGGAGAAATTTCCACAAAGGAAGATATAAGGAAATGAGGAAATATTTAGCAACGATAGACTGGAATAATACACTGAAGAATAAGACAGCAACAGAATGCTGGAATATCTTAAAGAATGAAATAGAGTGCATCGTAGATAAATTTGTTCCCTTAAAAAAACAAGGGAAACGGACCAGAAAGAAATACTTATCGAAAGAAGCCATTACAAAAATTAAGTATAAACAAATGATGTTGAAGTCATATAGACGTACTGGCAATGACGAAGACTACAACATTTATAAAGAAGCACTAAACCAAGCTACAGCTGAAATTAGAAATTCAAAGAGAAGCTATGAACATAAATTAGCTTGTAATATAAAACATGACAGCAAGAGTTTTTATGCGTATGTTCGAAGCAAACAGAAAGTTCAGGATAAGGTCGGTCCTCTAGAAGATAGTGCTGGAAATATAATATCAGAAGGATTCTTAATGGCAGAAGACCTAAATGAGTATTTTAGTTCAGTGTTTATCAGAGAAGACACTAGTTCACTGCCAGTACCAGAGGCTAAGTTCAAGGGGGCAGAATCAGACTATTTAAGACAGTTAATTGTAACCCCAGAAATGGTACCTAAGAAAATTAGGGCTATGAAGGAAAATAAATCGCCTGGAGTGGATGGTATTCCACCCAAACTACTAGTGGAAATTGTAGAACAAATTAGCATACCGCTTGCAACAGTTTTCAACTTGTCATTAGAAGAGGGAGTGGTTCCTTTAGAATGGAAAGAAGCAAACATTATACCGTTATTTAAAAAAGGTTCGAGAAACAAGTCAAATAATTATAGACCAGTTAGTTTAACATCGGTGATTTGTAAATTATTAGAAAGACTAATTAAAGATCACATGGTGGATTTTCTTGTTAAACATAACTTGATAAACCCATCTCAACATGGGTTTCTAAAAGCGAGGTCATGCTTAACAAATATGTTATGTTTTTTGGAAGATATCACTAAGTGGGTAGATGATGGATCATCTACTTAGATTTTCAAAAAGCTTTCGACAAAGTGCCACATCAGAAATTACTGCTTAAACTAAAAGCCCGGGTAGTTGTTGATGGGGAGGCTTCAAACTGGAAATCAGTTTTGAGTGGGGTTCCACATGGATCAGTACTGGGACCTATATTCTTCTTAATATATATAAACGATTCGGACGATGATGTAGCTAGCAAGGTGTTGAAATTTGCAGATGATACAAAAGTGTTTAGACGGATTAAAAGTGATGGGGATAGACAGCATTTACAAGATGATTTTGACAGGTTGATCAAATGGTCTGAAAAGTGGCAAATGTTGTTCAATTTTGGGAAATGTAAATGCCTCCACACAGGACATGGGAACGAATATGTAGAATATACAATGGGGGGAACTGTACTAAGTACTACTGTAAAAGAAACGCCTAAAAGAATGTGGTTTAACAACACTAGAGACCAGGAGATTGAGAGGAGATCAGATAGAAGTGTTTAAAATATTGAATGGTTATGAAAATATTGATAGAAATATGTTTTTTTCAGTTAAGAAAGATAGAAAGACTAGAGGACATGAAGTTACATTAGTAAAGGAGCAGTGTAGATTAGACGTGAGAAAGTTCTCATTTTCACAAAGGACTGTGAATGAATGGAACAGATTATCTGATGATTGTGTGGGTGCTAGTAGTGTGAATATGTTTAAAAATAAAATCGACACACCTCAGAAGGGCTGGATATATGTAGATAAAAGGGTTGGACTCTCGATAAGCCAAAGGGCTTCCTTGTCCACCTGCCATCTAGAGTTAATTCTCTGGATGGCAATCTTGTTAAACTGTATGCTACCTGCATTTAAACGTATTGCAAAACAAGTGAAAATCTTAGTAAATAAATACCCACATATGCATGAAATAAGAAGTTTTATTTATTTTATTAAAATATAAATAGCTTTTATTATTGTTTCATCAATTGTACGAATGAGTATTACTATAGACAGTAATGGATATTTGTGAATGAATAGTCTTTGCGCATTAAATGCAAAATGGCTGTATGTTTCCCAGAGAAGTTGAGAACAGAGATGGTGTTTAATTGAACAGGTCTACCAGGGAGTAAAGTATAAAGCGCATTGCCCAGTCCTGAGGAATGGATACTGCACTACACGAGAACTTACTTTAGTCTTGTTTTTACTTTTTTATGATTGTGGGCTGTTGTTTCGTGTAGGTACCACTTGGTGATTGTCGCTGTTGTTTCGAGTAGAGACCACTTGGCGATTGTGGCTGTTGTTGCGTGTAGGTACCACATGGTGATTGTGGCTGCTGTTGCATGTAGGGACCACTTGGTGATTATGACTGTTGTTGCATGTAGGGACCACTTGGTGATTGTGGTTGTTATTGCATGTAGGGACCACTTGGTGATTGTGGCTGTTGTTGTGTGTAGGGACCACTTGGTGATTGTGGCTGTTGTTGTGTGTAGGGACCACTTGGCGATTGTGGCTGTTGTTGCATGTAGGTACCACTTGGTGATTGTGGCTGTTGTTGCATGTAGGGACCACTTGGTGATTGTGGCTGTTGCATGTAGGTACTACTTGGTGATTGTGGCTGTTGTTGCATGTAGGGACCACTTGGCGATATGGCTGTTGCATGTAGGGACCACTTGGTGATTGTGGCTGTTGTTGAGTGTAGGTACCACTTGGTAATTGTGGCTGTTGTTGCATGTAGGTTCCACTTGGTGATTGTGGCTGTTGTTGCGTGTAGGTACCACTTGGTAATTGTGGCTGTTGTTGCATGCAGGGACCACATGGTGACTGTGGCTGTTGCATGTAGGTACTACTTGGTGATTGTGGCTGTTGTTGTATGTAGGTACCACTTGGTGATTGTGGCTGTTGCATGTAGGTACCAGTTGGTGATTGTCGCTGTTGTTGCATGTAGGTACCACTTGGTGATTGTGGCTATTGTTGCATGTAGGGACCACTTGGTAATTGTGGCTGTTGTTGCATGTAGGTACCACTTGGTGATTGTGGCTGTTGCATGTAGGTACCAGTTGATGATTGTGGCTGTTGTTGCGTGTAGGTACCACTTAGTAATTGTGGCTTTTGTTGCATGTAGGGACCACTTGGTGATTGTGGCTGTTGTTGCGTGTAGGTACCACTTGGTAATTGTAGATGTTGTTGCATGTAGGTACCATTTGGTGATTGCGGTTGTTGTTGCGTGTAGGGACCACTTGGTGATTGTGGCTTTTGTCGCATGTAGGGACCATTTGGTGATTGTGGCTGTTGTTGCATGTAGGTACCATTTGGTGATTGTGGCTGTTGTTGCATGTAGGGACCACTTGGTGATTGAGGCTGTTGTTGCGTGTATGTACCACTTGGTGATTGTGGCTGTTGTTGCATGTAGGTACCACTTGTTGATTGTGGCTGTTGTTTCGTGTAAGTACCACTTGGTGACTGTAGCTGTTGTTGCGTGTATGTACCACTTGGTGATTGTGGCTGTTTTTGCATGTAGGTACCACTTGTTGATTGTGGCTGTTGTTGCGTGTAGGTACCACTAGGTGACGGTGGCTGTTGTTGCGTGTAGGTACCACTTGGTGATTGTGATTGTTGTTGCATGTAGGTACCACTTGGTGATTGTGACTGTTGTTGCATGTAGGGACCACTTGGTGATGTGGCTGTTGCACGTAGGGATCACTTGGTGATTGTGGCTGTTGTTGCGTGTATGTACCACTTGGTGATTGTGGCTGTTGTTGCGTGTAGGGACCACTTGGTGATTGTGGCTTTCGTTGCATGTAGGGACCACTTGGTGATTGTGGCTGTTGTTGCATGTAGGTACCACTTGGTGATTGAGGCTGTTGTTGCATGTAGGGACCACTTGGTGATTGAGGCTGTTGTTGCATGTAGGGACCACTTGGTGATTGAGGCTGTTGTTGCGTGTATGTACCACTTGGTGATTGTGGCTGTTGTTGCATGAAGGTACCACTTGTTGATTGTGGCTGTTGTTTCGTGTAAGTACCACTTGGTGACTGTAGCTGTTGTTGCATGTATGTACCACTTGGTGATTGTGGCTGTTTTTGCATGTAGGTACCACTTGTTGATCGTGGCTGTTGTTGCGTGTAGGTACCACTAGGTGACGGTGGCTGTTGTTGCGTGTAGGTACCACTTGGTGATTGTGATTGTTGTTGCATGTAGGTACCACTTGGTGATTGTGACTGTTGTTGCATGTAGGGACCACTTGGTGATGTGGCTGTTGCACGTAGGGATCACTTGGTGATTGTGGCTGTTGTTGCGTGTATGTACCACTTGGTGATTGTGGCTGTTGTTGCGTGTAGGGACCACTTGGTGATTGTGGCTTTCGTTGCATGTAGGGACCACTTGGTGATTGTGGCTGTTGTTGCATGTAGGTACCACTTGGTGATTGAGGCTGTTGTTGCATGTAGGGACCACTTGGTGATTGAGGCTGTTGTTGCGTGTATGTACCACTTGGTGATTGTGGCTGTTGTTGCATGTAGGTACCACTTGTTGATTGTGGCTGTTGTTTCGTGTAAGTACCACTTGGTGACTGTAGCTGTTGTTGCGTGTATGTACCACTTGGTGATTGTGGCTGTTGTTGCATGTAGGTACCACTTGTTGATTGTGGCTGTTGTTGCGTGTAGGTACCACTTGGTGACTGTGGCTGTTGTTGCGTGTAGGTACCACTTGGTGATTGTGACTGTTGTTGCGTGTAGGTACCACTTGGTTATTGTGACTGTTGTTGCATGTAGGGACCACTTGGTGATGTGGCTGTTGCATGATGGGATCACTTGGTGATTGTGGCTGTTGTTGCGTGTATGTACCACTTGGTGATTGTGGCTGTTGTTGCATGTAGGGACCACTTGGTGATTGTGGCTGTTGAACGTAGGTACTACTTGGTGATTGTGGCTGTTGTTGCATGTAGGGACCACTTGGCGATGTGGCTGTTGCATGTAGGGACCACTTGGTGATTGTGGCTGTTGTTGAGTGTAGGTACCACTTGGTAATTGTGGCTGTTGTTGCATGTAGGTTCCACTTGGTGATTGTGGCTGTTGTTGCGTGTAGGTACCACTTGGTAATTGTGGCTGTTGTTGCATGCAGGGACCACATGGTGACTGTGGCTGTTGCATGTAGGTACTACTTGGTGATTGTGGCTGTTGTTGTATGTAGGTACCACTTGGTGATTGTGGCTGTTGCATGTAGGTACCAGTTGGTGATTGTCGCTGTTGTTGCATGTAGGTACCACTTGGTGATTGTGGCTATTGTTGCATGTAGGGACCACTTGGTAATTGTGGCTGTTGTTGCATGTAGGTACCACTTGGTGATTGTGGCTGTTGCATGTAGGTACCAGTTGATGATTGTGGCTGTTGTTGCGTGTAGGTACCACTTAGTAATTGTGGCTTTTGTTGCATGTAGGGACCACTTGGTGATTGTGGCTGTTGTTGCGTGTAGGTACCACTTGGTAATTGTAGATGTTGTTGCATGTAGGTACCATTTGGTGATTGTAGCTGTTGTTGCATGTAGGTACCACTTGGTGATTGTATGTAGGGACCACTTGGTTGTTGCGTGTATGTACCACTTGGTGATTGTGGCTGTTGTTGCATGTAGGTACCACTTGTTGATTGTGGCTGTTGTTTCGTGTAAGTACCACTTTGTGACTGTAGCTGTTGTTGCGTGTATGTACCACTTGGTGATTGTGGCTGTTTTTGCATGTAGGTACCACTTGTTGATCGTGGCTGTTGTTGCGTGTAGGTACCACTAGGTGACGGTGGCTGTTGTTGCGTGTAGGTACCACTTGGTGATTGTGATTGTTGTTGCATGTAGGTACCACTTGGTGATTGTGACTGTTGTTGCATGTAGGGACCACTTGGTGATGTGGCTGTTGCACGTAGGGATCACTTGGTGATTGTGGCTGTTGTTGCGTGTATGTACCACTTGGTGATTGTGGCTGTTGTTGCGTGTAGGGACCACTTGGTGATTGTGGCTGTTGTTGCATGTAGGGACCACTTGGTGATTGTGGCTGTTGTTGCATGTAGGTGTTGATTGTGGCTGTTGTTTCGTGTAAGTACCACTTGGTGACTGTAGCTGTTGTTGCGTGTATGTACCACTTGGTGATTGTGGCTGTTTTTGCATGTAGGTACCACTTGTTGATTGTGGCTGTTGTTGCGTGTAGGTACCACTACGTGACGGTGGCTGTTGTTGCGTGTAGGTACCACTTGGTGATTGTGATTGTTGTTGCATGTAGGTACCACTTGGTGATTGTGACTGTTGTTGCATGTAGGGACCACTTGGTGATGTGGCTGTTGCACGTAGGGATCACTTGGTGATTGTGGCTGTTGTTGCGTGTATGTACCACTTGGTGATTGTGGCTGTTGTTGCGTGTAGGGACCACTTGGTGATTGTGGCTTTCGTTGCATGTAGGGACCACTTGGTGATTGTGGCTGTTGTTGCATGTAGGTACCACTTGGTGATTGAGGCTGTTGTTGCATGTAGGGACCACTTGGTGATTGAGGCTGTTGTTGCATGTAGGGACCACTTGGTGATTGAGGCTGTTGTTGCGTGTATGTACCACTTGGTGATTGTAGCTGTTGTTGCATGTAGGTACCACTTGGTGATTGAGGCTGTTGTTGCATGTAGGGACCACTTGGTGATTGAGGCTGTTGTTGCATGTAGGGACCACTTGGTGATTGAGGCTGTTGTTGCGTGTATGTACCACTTGGTGACTGTAGCTGTTGTTGCGTGTATGTACCACTTGGTGATTGTGGCTGTTGTTGCATGTAGGTACCACTTGTTGATTGTGGCTGTTGTTGCGTGTAGGTACCACTTGGTGACTGTGGCTGTTGTTGCGTGTACCTGGTAGGTACCACTTGGTTATTGTGACTGTTGTTGCATGTAGGGACCACTTGGTGATGTGGCTGTTGCATGATGGGATCACTTGGTGATTGTGGCTGTTGTTGAGTGTAGGTACCACTTGGTGATTGTGATTGTTGCTGCATGTAGGTACCACTTGGTGATTGTGACTGTTGTTGCACGTAGGGACCACTTGTTGATGTGGCTGTTGCACGTAGGGATCACTTGGTGATTGTGGCTGTTGTTGCGTGTATGTACCACTTGGTGATTGCGGCTGTTGTTGCGTGTAGGGACCACTTGGTGACTGTGGCTTTTGTTGCATGTAGGTACCATTTGGTGATTGTGGCTGTTGTTGCATGTAGGGACCACTTGGTGATTGTGGCTGTTGTTGCATGTAGGGACCACTTGGTGATTGTGGCTGTTGTTGCATGTAGGTACCATTTGGTGATTGTGGCTGTTGTTGCATGTAGGGACCACTTGGTGATTGTGGCTGTTGTTGCATGTAGGGACCACTTGGTGATTGAGGCTGTTGTTGCGTGTATGTACCACTTGGTGATTGTGGCTGTTGTTGCATGTAGGTACCACTTGTTGATTGTGGCTGTTGTTTCGTGTAAGTACCACTTGGTGACTGTAGCTGTTGTTGCGTGTATGTACCACTTGTTGATTGTGGATGTTGTTGCGTGTAGGTACCACTTGTTGATTGTGGCTGTTGTTGCGTGTAGGTACCACTTGTTGATTGTGGCTGTTGTTGCGTGTAGGTACCACTTGGTGATTGTGACTGTTGTTGCGTGTAGGTACCACTTGGTGATTGTGACTGTTGTTGCGTATAGGTACCACTTGGTGATTGTGACTGTTGTTGCGTGTAGGTACCACTTGGTTATTGTGACTGTTGTTGCATGTAGGGACCACTTGGTGATGTGGCTGTTGCATGTAGGGATCACTTGGTGATTGTGGCTGTTGCATGTAGGGATCACTTGGTGATTGTGGCTGTTGTTGCGTGTATGTACCACTTGGTGATTGCAGCTGTTGTTGCGTGTAGGGACCACTTGGTGATTGTGGCTGTTGTTGCATGTAGGTACCATTTGGTGATTGTGGCTTTTGTTGAGTGTAGGTACCACTTGGTGATTGTGTCTGTTGTTGTAGAGACAGCGATCTTGAAGAGCAAGGAGACAGTGAAGCCGGAGATGTGGATGCCCATCGTAGCTGAACGCAGTCAGCAGGACGTCTCAATCAGCATCAACGACGGTGAGATATCCAAGTCATGCCAGATCCAACTCATGCCAGATCCAACTCATGCCAGATCCAACTCATGCCAGATCCAACTCATGCCAGATCCAACTCATGCCAGATCCAACTCATGCCAGATCCAACTCATGAGAGATCCAACTCATGAGAGATCCAACTCATGACAGATCCATTTTATGACAAATCCAAGTCATGACAAACCCAACACATGGTATTTCCAACTCATGACATATTAAACTCATGACAGATCCATTTTATAACAAATCCAAGTCATGTCAGATCCAACTGATGATAGATCCACTCATGCCAGACCCAGCCCGTGTTAGATCCAACCATGAGAGATCCAACTCATGAAAGATCCCCGTCATGACAAATCCAAGTCATGTCACATCCAACTCATGATAGATCCAACTCATGATAGATCCAAGTCACGCCAGATGCAACTCCTGAGCAATCCAACTCCTGAGCAATCCAACTCCTGAGCAATCCAACTCCTGAGCAATCCAACTCATGCCGATCCAACTCATGCCGATCCAACTCATGCCGATCCAACTCATACCGATCCAACTCATACCGATCCAACTCATACCGATCCAACTCATACCGATCCAACTCATACCGATCCAACTCATGCCGATCCAACTCGACCAACTTGGTATGTGCCAAGTTCAACATTCCTGTCAGACCATTAATCAAATTGACACTGTCACAAAATCGAGTGTAAGTATTAATAAATTAATAAATTGGCGGTACCCGATTTGACATAGCAAGTTGTAGGTTCAGGTGCACTAGGATCCGGAGTGAACGAGAGACATAACGTGACATCAGATATGTATGTACGAGAAGCCAACTGGCATTCCCATTTAATACATCAACAATAAACAAAAGCGGTTCAGTGATAGTTGGCCAACCGTTACTCTGCTATGACATTATATTTATAACACCATACATTGTACTCGACGAGTATGCATCCAAATACGAAATTACATGGGAGAAAATTTAAACAGCTGGTCACTTACATGAAGACGGGTATACACCGTTGTAAAGTCTATGAACTGTAACCAATGAATGTCTCGTGATGTGTGAATGTCAATGTTCGCATCGGTCGCGTTCGGCGAGATGTCAGGAAGAAGTCGAAAGTCGCTCGGCGTTCGGCGAACGAATTCACGTAGATGAAAGCAGGCGACTCGGGCGATCAAGTAGACGGTAGATTTGCCTTGTCGATCCCACGCGAATCACCAGGCGACAACACGGAATCGATGTCACGACATCGGCGATGTCGAGAAGGTTTGTCACGGAGTCTGTGTTACGACAGCTAGCAGACGACACGGTGGTGGCCTCGCATTCGAAGATCTCATAAAAACGGAACTGCAGTCGGTTATCGCTCAGTCTTCTTCAACGCGTCAGAAGTGCAGCGTCTCACAACTAATCAGTACTGTTGAAATCGTAGAAGTATTTACTACAGGCGTTGGGCGGACACACGTTTCAGCTCAATTCCTGGAGACGAGAGTGCAACACTTTCTTCTGCTCAAATGTTCGTCTGGCCTCGAATGGCCGTCCTGCCCTTATATAGCTTGATGGCCGGAAGTTAGTCTGACCAATTACAACACTTAATACAAATTAAAGTCGCTTCAAAAACTGGCTCCCGAAACCATTCACACTTCGAAGCAATCCATTCAACTTGCTGAGTTTAAAATAGATTTTGCGAGCTAAACGTTTGGCTATATAAGTGCTCATTCAATCTTTAACTTACGTGAATTACTTACATAATTAATATCACTGGATTCCCTGTACCGAGCCGGATACCACAATGTTCATCGTACATTCCAACTCTCATGAATTATTCCATAATTTTAATAAAACACGCACTCTGTTCATAAGCTAGGTGTGACCCTAGTGTTTTTCACACCTACATTTCTGTAAACAACTTTTATAAGTTCATAATATAATCTTCTTATAACCACAACATAAGTAGTTTGACAGGTCACCATATTACCAGTCATGTTAAATAATTTCTACAGGTACCAAATTTGGTATACCTAACCGTAGAATTATTGGTGTACGCTACAAATGAAATTAATTAAATCTGACTCGTCGGCAGTTAAAACGTTACACGCCTTAATCGCCAGAGGGCACCAGCGTATACCTCCGCAACAATACATACCAGAGATGGCAGCACCATCTTTGTATACAAAACCAATGTTCTAAAGCCTGATTAAATTCTATACAAACCACTTTGTGACAGACACCGTACAAAGATTTTACCTTTATAACCGTGCGTATCCACCTTAGCTCTCTGGCTTATCCAGACCCGTAACCAGTGTGATTCGGGGGGTTCGTCCGAATCCCCCTTTTTACGAACCCCCCTCGAACCCTCGCCTATGTCTTCACCCCACCCCCCTTTCCCGCTTAACCAGCTGCATAGCAATCGATAATTACTTTTAGCTGTTCAGTTAAATTTGCACAAAATAAAAACTTGTAAATATGATACGTTTTTGTGTGGGTGGGGTCGGATTAATCCCACTTTTACGAACCACCTCCAAAAACGAATCGTCCCGGTCGAAACCCACATACCCACCTCCGTTTCCCCGCTAAACCAGCTACAAAGCAATCAGTAATTACTTTGAGGTCTTCAATGAGATTTGTACAGAATTAAAAGCTGCAGATGCGATCACTTTTTTGGAGGGATTCGAACTAATCTTATTTTCACGAATCCGCTCCGAAAACGAACCACCGCTCGAACCTTCTTGGGATCTCTGTTTGATGCTAAACTAGTTGCATAGCAATCAATAATTAATTATAGATGTGCAGAAAAATGTGCTTAGAATGTCAGAATTAAAACCTGCTTGATTACACATGGATGGACATCCGATTGTGGTAGTGTATACGTGACACTGCACCATCTTCAGAACGACTGCTATTGGCTTATTACGTTATCCGATTGCGCAAATGGCGCTGTACGTCTACTGTTTAACACCTGTATTTTCCTACATTTCGGTAGTTCTTTCCTATTTCAGCTGGTGATGACCATGATGCCGTTTTATCCCATGACCACGAGGAAGCTCCACCCCACCTGTTATATGATGACCTAGGCAGTATCATCCACATAAACACGACACCTGACGAGGTGAACAAGGTCAATGACGGCTTAACACCTGAGCAGAGTTTGTTGTCAAACCTATACCGTTAACAAGAAAGAACAATTGTGAAAAGTGCATTTACACGCGACTTATTGGATATGACAAATGATAATATGCTAATGTGTCATCTAAGTTTGTATAGTTTTGTCAACTGCCGTTTGTGTGTGTGTGTGTGTGTGTGTGTGTGTGCGTACGCACGCGGGTGCGTGTGTGTGCGTACGTGGGTGCGCGTGTGTGTGTATGCGTGTGTGTGTGTGCGTACGTGGGTGCGTGTTTGTGCGTGTATGTGTGTACGTACGTGTGTGCATGTGCGTACGTGGGTGCGTGTTTGTGCATGTGTATGTGTGTGCGTACGTGGGTGCGTGTTTGTGTATGTATATGCGTGTGTGTGTGTGCGTACGTGGGTGCGTGTTTGTGCGTGTATGTGTGTACGTACGTGTGTGCATGTGCGCGCGTGGGTGCGTGTGTGTGCGTGTGTGTGGGTACATGGGTGCGTGTTTGTGCGTGCACGTGTGTGCGTGCGTGTGTGTGCGTGGGTGCGTGTGTGTGTTTAGTATTATGTGTTTACACTTCTGCCACAATGATTGTCGTCACAAAGATAATCGTCCTTGACCGTCATGGCCGAATCAAATGCTTAGTCAAGATGATAGCAGAATCCACAAGTAAATGATAGCAGAATCCACAAGTAAATGATAGCAGAATCCACAAGTAAATGATAGCATACTCCACAAGAAATTGTTTTAATTGGTAGGCAGTTCCTTATACACTGTATATGATATGCTTTAAGCATATCAGTTACTTCATTGGAGGCTGTAATGTTAGTTCTACGTACTCTGATAACGTATGGAGTAGAGGAAAGTAGTGAGTAATCGCACAGAAAACTACCAAAGGTCAGTTGCTCAGCCAATATGTGTTGCTGACGCATGGTCAGAGGAGTGCAGATACATTTCTCTAAACCCAAATGTTCACAAATGCCTCCCTACACAAAACAAGGCTAATGGCAAGCAATTTATATACAATACAAACCGATGTTGTACATTTCGCATTTTTGATAAAGCGTACAGTTTCACCAAAATTAGATCTAGTGTTATATAACTATACTTGGTTGGTAAATTATGTATAACGGCTGCAGGAAATATGTATTTATGGCGAACTTACCTTCGACTAGATCCTCAACCTGCAATTGAAGGAACGGATCACGGGGACTTTCAATCTGTCACCCCACACTAGCGGACATGGAAGGGGTGAGGGTATAGTAAGATACAAACATTGTGCAGTTGTAGCAGTGTTGGTAATATTAGTCCCACACATCTGCAGATTCCTCTGGGTCCAGTCGGACATTGTGGCAGCGCGCTGGTGGAGTACAATAGTAGACAGTTTCAGCTCTTTCAGTTCCTAGCTGGTGGTTTATAATAGTAGACAGTTTCATATCTTTCAGTTCCTAGCTGGTGGAGTATAATAGTAGAAAGTTTCAGCTAGTTCAGTTCCTAGCTGGTGGAGTACAATAGTAGACAGTTTCAGCTATTTCAGTTCCTAGCTGCGAATGTGTTGTAACTTGACAACGCTTGACATTGGGTTGATGCATTGTCATTTTAATGGGATTACAAAATTATATTTTTGGCATATCCAAATATAGAACTATTATTATATTTACTGACAATACTCGTTGTGTGAAATCATCTGATTACTGTGATAATTTGTATGTGGTGGCCACTGTAACTTTTTTCAAATGCCGCATGCAAAATCACAACATATACGTGTGTTATGACTTCGCTGAAACGCGGACAGATTGTCCGTCTCAAACATGGTGCCATCCTTTGGAATGCGCTCCTTCCACCAAGCATCGATATAGTAAAATATACGATGGAATGTCCGATCGTTCCCCTGTTTCGGCATCCATTGTGTAAAGGTTTGCCTGACCTTGTGTTAGACAACAGATCTCGTGATGGTCAGTTGTAATGATTGTTTATGCATTATGAATACTAACAAAAATACCCGTCATCTGGCGGGATGCCTTGGTAGATGACAGTCGTGATAGTGATATAAACCAAATGTTAGAAAACACAACATCGTTACATAAACACCATAACGTGCTCGCAGATACTCATTGTTTGTTTTAAATGACGAATGTCGGAGATAATGTGAAGTTTAAAGGGGAAATGAAATGATTGAACAACCATAGCCCAAACATAAGAACACACCATTTACAGTACAAGTCACCATGATTTGACAAGTACAGCGTCACGGTATATTTTAAATAATTTTTCAAACGTAGCTACTATCGGCACAGGGCGCCGCCATCATGCTCCAGGAGCGTGTGGTTGTACACCCGGTTTGATTGGCGAGATATCTCCCAAAGCTGTATACAGCAATTCGATAGGCGACGTTGCATAGCTCTCAGAAAAACCGACGAAACGCATACAAACACATAATGTTCATGAATAAATTTGGATTATGTGCGTATGTTGAACCAGTTCGCACCGGTTCATGAATAAAAAATCACATAAATTATATATATTATCAAATTACAGTACTTTATACTTTATACGACGCACTATTATTTCAGTTGACTTGAGATTGTTTTGAGTTACGCGCACTTTTCAGTGTTTAACAATTATGCCATCATATGTTGCCAAGGAAACCACTCAACTGAATACATATTTTTTTGTTTTTAAAAACATACATATACAATCACAGAGGGTTCGCTACAAGATGGAAAGAGTATTTGCGACCCGATGGTGTTCTTCTGAATCAGAGGGGGACGATGCTCTATTTAAAGAACATACTGTGTGCCGTACGAAGGTATGCGCTGAAATTAAACTAAAAACGGGAATGCGAAGTTGTGGTGCTGTCCACAGTGCCGCTACTGCTGACCACCCCACACCTCCACAAACACGTCGTTTTTATTAATACATGGGCATTCAGTAATCATTTCGGACGGTAAACCTGTAAAAACAAAATAAGCCATTAAATTATGCATGAAATATATCTATCCTATCACAGTTGTACAGGAGACGGAAACATGTGAAGCCGTACGAGCCAGCACTGCTGCAACCCGACAACCCCACACGCAGCCTACTCCCCCTAACAACTACACAATTTAACAAGATTTAACAAGATTGCCACCCAGAGAATTAACTCTAGGTGGCAGGTGGACAAGGAAGCCCTTTGGCTTATCGAGAGTCCGACCCTTTTATCTATGTGTATCCCGCCCGTCTGAGGTATGTGTCGATTTTATTTTAAAACATTCACGCTACTAGCACCCACACAATCAGCAGATAATCTGTTCCATTCATTTACAGTCCTTTGTGAATATGAAAACTTTCTTATATCTAATCTACTCTGCTCCTTTGCTAATGTAACTTCATGTCCTCTAGTCCTTCTATCTTTCTTAATTGAAAAAATATATATTTCTATCAATATTTTCATAACCATTCAATATTTTAAACACTTCTATCTGATCTCCTCTCAATCTCCTGGTCTCTAGTGTTGTTAAACCGCATTTTTTAGGCGTATTTCGTAACTAAGATCCCTCAGTTTTTGTATCATTTTAGTTGCTCTCCTCTGCACTCTTTCTAGCATATCTATGTCCTTCCTGCGATATGGCCTCCGCGCAGATACAATATTCTAAATGAGGCCTAACTATTGTTTTGTACAGCGGTATTATTAGCTCTTTTTCCTTATACGTTATGTTTCGCCTAATTAATCCAAGGATTTTATTTCCCTTTGAAGCTGCAATTCCGCACTGCTCTGAAACCTTCATATCAGCACTAATGGTTAACCCTAAGTCCTTTTCTTTTACAGTAGTACTTAGTACAGTACCCCCCATTGTATATTCTACCTCTTCGTTCCCATGTCCTGTGTGGAGGCATTTACGTTTCCCAAAATTGAACAGCATTTGCCACTTTTCAGACCATTTGATCAACCTGTCAAGATCATCTTGTAAATGCTGTCTATCTCCATCACTTTTAATCCTTCTAAACACTTTTGTATCATCCGCAAATTTCAACACCTTGCTTGTTATTTCATCATCCAAATCGTTGATATATATTAAGAATAATATAGGTCCTAATACTGATCCCTGTGGTACCCCACTCAATACCGATTTCCAGTTTGAAGCCTCCCCATCAACTACTACACGTTGTCTTCTGTCAATCAGCCATTGTTCTATCCAGTTTATTATACCATTTCCTATGCCATGGGCCTTTAGTTTAAGCAGTAATCTTTGATTTGGTACTTTGTCGAAAGCTTTTTGAAAATCTAAGTAGACGATATCTACTGGTGATCCCTCATCTACCCACTTAGTGATGTCTTCCAAAAACATAACATATTTGTTAAGCATGACCTCGCTTTAAAAAAACCATGTTGAGATGGGTTGATCAAGTTTTGTTTAACAAGAAAATCCACCATGTGATCTTTAATTAATCTTTCTAATAATTTGCAAATCACTGATGTTAAACTCACTGGTCTATAGTTCTCTGACTTGTTTCTCGAACCTTTTTTAAATAACGGTATAATGTTTGCCTCTTTCCATTCTAAAGGAACCACTCCCTCTTCTAATGACAAATTGAAAACTGTTGCAAGCGGTACGCTAATTTGTTCTACAATTTCCAATAGTAGTTTGGGCGGAATCCCATCCGCTCCAGGTGATTTATTATCCTTCATAGCCCTTATTTTCTTAGCTACCATTTCCGGGGTTACAATTAATTGTCCTAAATAGTCTGAATCTGCCCCCTTGAACTTAGCCTCTGGTACTGGCAGTGAACTAATATCCTCTCTGGTAAACACTGAACTAAAGTACTCATTCAGGTCTTCTGCCATTAAGAATCCCTCTGATATTATATTTCCAGCACTATCTTCTAGAGGACCGACCTTATCTTGAACTTTCTGTTTGCTTCGAACATATGCATAAAAACTCTTGCTGTCATATTTTATATTACTAGCTAATTGTTGTTCATAGCTTCTCTTTGAATTTCTAATTTCAGCTGTAGCTTGGTTAAGTGCTTCTTTATAACTGTTGTAGTCTTCATCATTTCCAGTACATCTATATGACTTTCACATCATTTGTTTATACTTAATTTTTCTAATGGCTTCTTTCAATAAGTGTTTCTTTTTGGACCGTTTCCCTTGTTTTTTGAAGGGTACAAATTGTTCGACTATGCACTTAATTTCACTCTTTAATATATTCCAGCATTCTGTTGCTGTCTTATTTTGCAGTGTGTTATTCCAGTCTATCTTTGCTAAATATTTCCTCATGTCCATATACCTTCCTTTGTGGAAATTTCTCCTGTACTGCTTTTTACTATTCCTTTCTGATTTTACTTTGATGGTAAAATGTATCTGGTTGTGATCGCTACTCCCCAGTGGCTCACGTATCTTGACATTGTCAATTAATTCATTCTGTGAGGACAAAACTATGTCTAACACATTCTCACCCCTGGTTGGTTCTAGCACATGCTGAGAAAGGAAAGTATCTTGAACTAACTCTAAAAACTTGTGGTCCTCACTCCCCATACTCTGAAGAGATTTCCATTGTATATGCCCGTGGTTAAAATCCCCCATAATAATACAGTCCCGTTTGCTTACTTCCCTTATAGCGTTTTGTATTTTTTCATTCTCTTCTATGCTTATGTTTGGACTTCGATAAACTAACCCAACTGTTAACGTTGAGTTACCTGTAACTATGTTACACCAAACAGCTTCTTCGCAATCTGCTTCTCTTTCTAATTTTATTTCATAAGCCTGGATAGATTCTTTAATATATAAAATAACTCCACCTCCCTTTCTTCCTATTCTATCTTTTCTAAACATTACATATCCTGTCAATCCCAATTCGGCATCTGATATACCGGTGGTGGTCCAGGATTCGGTTATACCTATTATATGAGGGTCAGTATCTTCTACCATAATGTTTAGTTCATTTCTTTTGTTTACTATACTCCTTGCATTTAAACACACACATTTATATCCAGCTTCAGAAGAGTTTTCCAGACTATTATTTGCTGATTTATTTGTGCTGTCTTTATCTATGCCTTCATTTTCAGGCTTTTCTGTGAGTCCCCCCTGCGAATCTAGTTTAAATAGATGCAACCTGTTCCACTGTCAGCAGATCGCAGCAGGTTCTCTGAAAAAACTGCTGCCCCTTTCCACTAAGATGGAGGCCATCTCTCATGTACATATCTTCCCTCCCAACAAAGTATCCCCATAAATCTGTGAATCCCACCCCCTCTTCTTCACACATCTGCTGAACTAGTGCGTTGATCGCCATCCTCTTGCAGTTTCTATACGTTGCCCCCTTCCTCCCATTACTGGCAAAATTCCTGACAGAATAACCTGTTCAACTCTTGTCTTCTTTAGCTTCCTCACTAACTGTCTATACTTCTGTACTATCGCAGTTGTTCCCTCCCTGTCTGCATTATTTGTTCCTACATGTACTAGTATAGCCCCCCCCTTGCCATGTCCCAATACCTTCTCTACCCTGTCAGTGATATGTTCAATTCTAGCCCCCGGTAGATAAACAACGACGTCTTTCCCCTCGCTCAGTGTCTTGTCCGTCTTTCTCATAATGGAGTCGCCCATAAACACCCTTTCTTTCCTCATTGCCCCCTCAATCACTGCCTTAGAATAGCTCCTTCTTCGGTTTGCATCTGTCTGGTTGTTGTCTTTTCCCCCTGTCGTCTTCTCTCCTGTCCCATTCTCTTCCGATCCATTCTTTCTTGTCGCTTTTTCTCTTGTCAGCGTCCCGTTTATCGACTTCTCTTCTATCACATTTGCTCTCACTTCCTTTCGTCCCTTCATCTTTCGTCCCATCTCATTTTCTTCTTTCCTCTCCCGTCCCATCTTCCCTCCCTCCTTCTCTACGGTCACTTTCTTCCCTGTCACCTTCACGCTTGTCACGTTTTCTGTTGTCGATTTTCCAATGTCTTCCCCTCCAATCACCTTCCCTCCTCTCAATCTCCTTTCATCAGTTTTCTTGCCACTGCTATTCTCCTTCAGTCTTGCAGTATTCTCACCTCTCTCCCTGTCTCTCTTAATTACACTAAAACTACGACGTCTCACAGTGTCCTAAACGCTAGGGTCATTGTTCTGTAGAAGTCCATTGCTCATTGTAATTTTGTGGCCACTAGCATATATTTCAGATTCTTGTTCTTTGAGAATGCTGTTATAAATCTCGGCGTGTATATTTCTTTATACGCGGTTTGAAGCAGTTTATAGGTGGTTTTAGCTAGTTTAGCAATTGTTAGTCCCTGGTGGGAGAAGCTAATCACAAAAGGTATAATATCAAAAGAGTCCTCTCTCACATTCGTTTATAATTATGTGTGGTACCGTATGTGTCATACATGGTTTTTTTCCAAATACATTTTCTGATCGATATGTTGGTAATAGGCGGTGACTAGTAAACAAGTGGACCTCGCATACAATGATTACACCGTTCAAACAAAGCACCTGCTCTGTGAAACAATACACGACTAACAAACCAACTGTCGTGGCTTCCTCATGTCTTAACAAATCATAGACAAGCAACATGACGAAATCTGCTCAATAAAGCATTTCAAGAGTAGAGAGTCGATTACTGCCTCAACACATTCTCGCAGCACACAAATCAAAGACAAACAACATGAAGGAATCTGCTCAATAAACCAATGCAGGAATAGACAGCCGATTACTACGGCCTGCTTCAACACATTCTCACAGCACACAAATCAAAGACAAACAACATGAAAAGATCTGCTCATTGAAGCAATGCAGGAGTAGCAAGCCAATTACACTTTCACCCTTTCTTAACGGACACAAATCAAAGATAGGGTTAACATGAAAAGATAACTAAGGGAGATTATGAAGCAAATTACCATGACACTTACCCTTTCTAACGTACATGTAATATTTTAAAGCTGATTCTTGTGTATTGTAATAATAAATTGGTTACGTAATTGTGAATGTTTAGCAATAACAACAATAGCAGAAAAAGGGTTTACCTAAAAATTAATTAGAAATTGGGAAGACAACTACAGAAAACTACAATTTGAGACAGCCTCAATGCTCAAACTATTGACCTCAAACTTGGACAACTATTGACCGTTCATGGGATAAGCACTTGCGGTAAGGTAAGAAGTAAGAATAAGATCACGACATATCGTCAAAACATCTTTATTGCATTGCATATTGTAACATACAGATGGATGCAACTTCATTATTTCTGGTTAGCATCACTCACATAAAAAGGCCGAGATCACTCCTCGAACAGGCCGAGATCACTCCTCGAACAGGCCGAGATCATTGCCGCATAGGCCGAGGTCGCTGGCCGAGTTCACCGAAACAGGCCGAGATCACTCAGGCCGAGATCGCGAAAGGCCGAGATCACTGGTTACCTGTCAACCGTACCAACCGTAATTTCCGAGTGACAAGTCGAACTAGAGTCTTCATCTGTCGTATCGATTTTCTCCCAAAGTGATACGGAAGTGTTAAATATCACTTTTAATAACTCGTCTCTACCAAAATCCTTCGACGTCTTTGTTAACAACAAAATAAAAATAGTCCCGGTATGCGCGCGCATCTAATATTCTGACCTTTGCTTTGAAAGCACCGCCCCCTTCTGGCAGCTAAAATCTTCGTTCGGGAAGTGCGACGTTAACAACGTTTTCATTGGTTATAAATCGTTGCCATTTAATTTCACCTTTTTATTTCGAACGCGTATACAAATTATTTGTTGACCTATAGAACACCTATCGTGTATAATAGGGCACCGTATCTTTGTTTTCGTACATAAATATCTACTAATGAAGTAAACCAAAAAAAAACGAAATTTAACATGGATTAGATAGGAGTAAATCAAACCACTCGTTTGGAACAAATATGGCGATACGCAGTGCTCTATAGCGACGATTTAGGCATCGAAGAAAATCGTTTTTTCAGTTTGTCTTATAAATGAGTACATTTCTGTTACCATTAATGTATACTTATATAGTATATATTTCAATATGTAGCATGAAACAGCTGCATTTCATTTCCCCTTTAACGCTCATATCAACTAATATTCGTATTGCTATGCATATCAACTAATATTCGTATTGCTATGCAAATCAACTAATGTTCGTATTGCTATGCTACTGACACGAGGGCAGACATAAGCATTATTGTGTCAGCGTCTACTATGTTGCCAAGTCTACGACACAGGGCTCCTAGCTGTTTTTTCGAAGTATTTGTCATGCGATTGTCTTACGTATTACATGCACATTACGTTTTACGTTCCAAACAACTGATTTACCCCATAGAAGGGGAGAACATCTTGACATAAATGAAGTACTTTGAAAAGATGTAGGTCATACGTCCTATTCTAGGGGTCGTAGATTAATCCCTAAAAGTTTGGCGCTCGAGGTTCAAGCCGTCTAAGAGGAAAATCTTAACCTACCCGCATACATATATACGCTAGCTCGATAATAAGTAGATGAATCGTTAGGCCAGGGTAAGTCGACTTATTGTGGTTAAGGCAACAACTGAGTTTCCACATCCCATAATTCAGTCGCTATAGCGGCGCCGACTCAACATCCGGTAAGATCAGCCCAGAGACGCGGCGATAAGTGGTGGAGAAATTGTAATAATAATAATGGAATAAGTTCTTTAGTGCCAATATCCTCGTAAAATCTGAGCCCAGTGGCGCAACAAATCCAAAGGATTAAGTGTTCTCATTGTCAAGTACAGAGCAATAATCGTCAACAGATGGATGGAATTGCTAAGAAGCTAAGGAGGATATGCAGTATTAAAAATAAGTTTTTAGATGACGGCGAAATGAAATTATATTTCTTTCTGACTTAACAGGGACAGGGACTGTTTCATTGGCTACAGCATAGTCTCTGGTTCTTGTAGTTATGGAGCGTGACACGTAAATACGTTTGTGTTGTTCACGAATAAACTGTGCAAACCATATCTCGTGTCTTTACTTAATCAAACTAAGACCAACGACTTCCACGAATTAAACTTTGACTAACGAGATACACGAACCAATCATTCAAACAAACTTGTCTGACAAACGAAACACTTAGATCAACGAGTGACAAAAAACAAACTTATCGGACAAACGAAACATCAAACACTTAGATCAACGAGTTGCAAGAACCAATCTTCTACGATTTTCTTCAGTCCACCGAATACACAGGTGTGTGTGTGTGTGTGTGTGTGTGTGTGTGAGTGTGTGTGTGTGAGTGTGTGTGTTTGTGTGAGTGTGTGTGTGTGTGTGTGTGTGTGTGTGTTTAAGTGTTTTTGTACCTCATTGCTGTATCTGGACTGTTATACTGATTTTGGTTGTTAACAAAAGGAGAAAATAATAATTTGTCATTGGCCAGATTTGGATAGAATTTCATTTCTTCTGTAAAATATACCTAGGTTTTGACACGTATCCCGAAGGAATGGTAAAGATGACCGTCTCCACTGACCAGTCGGACGGTCTGCTGCTATGGCACTGTCAGAAGCCTAGCACCAGGAGGCAGGGCAAAGACTTCCTCTCTGTCACCTTACATGGTCGTCTTCGGGTCAGTTGGTCGGAACAACTCGTTTCTGGTTTATGTATATCTAGTACATGAGTCGGTTTTCAAATAACTTAATAATCAGGAGGTAATCTCCCTCCCTTTTCAATATCATTAGTATTAATGTATTTTGACATCTGAATAATAACTAGTATTTAAGTTATTAATTATTGTTGTTTTAGTCCTTGTTATTTTGTCATATTTTATGAAAAACTGTGTCATGTATTTGTCTGTGTCTGTCCATGGACGACAATGGAAACAAGTGCGTGCACTTTATTGTGTCATGCGTATATATGGTGTACTCTGTATTTACATTTTATCTATTTATAGACATACATTAAAAAACATGTAACATTTACATATATGGGCTGCCACTGTTAAGTGGATATTAAGTTTCAATATTGTTAAATTGAGTTTTTATCTTTTTGGATTCCACGGAACTCGAGCTTTAAAATAATACCTCATTTATTGAAATATCTTCACTAGTTTTTGATTTATTGCTAAAATTGAAGCAAACGTTTCAAAAGTGATATTTTGAGAAACAAGGTCATTTTGACTGATATTATCTATTGGGATTTTTAATATGTGGGTTCATAAGTGCA